>OX596209.1:5307015-5524053 GCA_951394215.1 Glyphodes perspectalis | reverse complement strand
GAGATTTGTCATTCGGATCAATTCGAAGTCGTTACAGAGGTTCGAGAGGTACAGTGAGCAAAGAATTTGAACTGGAAACAACGTCCAAGCGCGCTCGGCGCCAGGCGAGGACCCGGGGCTAGGCGTACCCGGGCGGGTCCCAGGTGGCCGTCCATCAGGAGATGTAGGGCAGCAGCACGTAGTAGAGCGCGGCGGCCAGCAGCGGCACCAGCAGCGCCAGCGCGGCGCCGGGCGCCAGGCGCGGCGCCTTCTGCTGCGCCGCCAGCTGCGCCGCCAGCCGCGCGCGCTCCGCCGCCACCTCCGCCCACAGCTCCTTGGCGCGCACCAGCTCCTCCTCCAGCGCGTGCAGCGACCCGTTCTGCAGCGTCACCTGCAGCCGCGCCGAGTCGTCCAGCCGCACGAAAGGCGCGACGCCGCCCGCGCGCGCGCCGCCCGCCCGCGACCCGTCGGCGCCGTCCGCGCCGTCACCGCCGTCCGCGCTCTCGGCGCTGTCCGCGCTTTCGGCGCTCTCGGCGGCGCCGCCGTCCTCGTCCTTGTTGATCTCGGTGACGGCGGAGTCGGTCTCCTCTTCGTCGTCGTCATAGTCGAGGCGGAACATCTCGTCGATCTCGGCGGAGATCTTCCTCGCATCGACGCTCCGGTTGGCGGCGTCGTCGTCGTCGTCGGCCGTCTCGACGGCCTTGTCGGCGGTGGTCCTCTCGCGCGCCTGGGCGGCTAGTTGTCGGTCAATCTGCTGGTCCTTGGCGAGGAGCTCGGCGCGCAGCTGGCCGACAACGGCGGAAAGGTCGTCGATGTCGGAGTGCGTGGGCCGGAACGCGAGCTCGGCCTGCATCTCGGCGGCGGTAGACGCGAGCCGCTGGATCTCCGCCAGATTCGCTTCCTCCGCGACCGTCGACCTGGTAAGCTGAGCCTGTAACGAATAACGCAGCTTTTAGTTTTTAATTCTTGGTACTTATAATCATCAAAATATTTGTCCTACATCTTAGCACATATTATGTTGAACAACAAAATATTTAACATTATGGTCATAATTTCTAACAAAAAAGTACTTGAAATTTTTATATATGCCGCAGCACCTTCCAAGTAGATAGTAAACTGCTGGACTTTGCCAACTGATGCTGGTAACTAATTCTCTTACTAGAACTTATCACTTCTTTGGCGGTAAAGAGATCCAGTAAAGCTACCTGTTTTCGACTCTGATGATAAGCCTTACATATTACATGTACCATCTATGAATGGAGGAAAGGAATGGTTATTTTATTTTCTTACACTATTTCCCCTTAATAATATTTTAAATGCAAAAGTGTTTTGTATGTCACATACAAATGTTCCGTTTTAGGGCAAAACGTATGAGTCGATTTTGGTGAATTTTAGCATATAAATAAATTTGATCCTAAAGACAAACATAGAGTATAATAAATTTAAAGAACCTCCTCCATTTTTTGAAGTCGGTTAAAAATAAAACTTTTTTGTATAATCCAGCACAGACAACATCGCAGGCAACACGCGACAGCTATATATACCTATAATTGCTTAAAACCTAATAAAACACAGTTTAACAGAGTTTATATTCCTTACACCAGTTTATTTACGCAATAAGTAGGTAGGTACCTGCAGGTCGGCGATGCGCGCGCGGTAGGCGGCGGCGTCCTCCGGCTCGACGGCGGGCGGCTCGTCGCGCGCGTCGCCCTGCGCGGCCAGCAGCTCGTCGCGCACGGCGCGCAGCTGCTCGTTCTCCGCGCCGGTCGCGCTCAACCGCTCGCGCAGCACCTTGATCTCCTCGTTCAGGCCGGCCATCACGCGAAGTATGTTCGCGTATTCGACGCCAGCTTTGCTCTACGATGATAATAAACAGTTTCGTTGTTTAAGTATAGTCGTTTCATTATCGTAATCCTATATGTCGTCGGGGATAGTACAATACCGTATATGACACTTTATCATAGGGTCTAATTTTCAATGTTTTGGGTCAATGTTAGACCCTATAGCAAAACCTATTTACGCGGTATTGCACTACTCCCGACGATATCCGTTTTACCGGTCCCTTTATTACATAAGTTTCGAATAGCTATTTCGAATCACATAAGTAGTTGAAGATGTAGAAGAAGAATAATATTTGGCATATAAATAGTTGACAAATAAAAAATCTATCTGGCAGACAAGTTCCTAATAAGCTATCAAAGATTGAACAAGACAAAACTATACAAGTGGCCCTTAAGCTCAAAATTACTGATGTCATTTATAATAAGGATCAAGGCTCTTTAGAAGAGTCAAATAAATCATTAATCATGGTGCCTCTTTTTATGCGTTTTGATAAGTTACAGTTTGTATTTATTTTTCTATAAAATAACTGTAATAAAAAAACTTATGTATGTTAACAGAAGCTAGTTTTAATACCTACCTAAAGTTACCAAGTATATTTACAAAAAAAAAGATATTAACATAAAAAATTTGGATGCTCTTATAATTTAGAAGAAAGGTTCGAATTAGAGTAGGGTACTAGTACACATGAATTAATATTGGCAGTAAATATAAATATATATATATATATATATATATATATATATATATAGGGTACTAGTATAAAAGTATAATAAACTGTAGTACCAAACCAACCGGCGAGTCTTCCCTGTTGTCGGGGTCGTTGTAGGTAGAGTTAGCGTTGTTATCCGGGCGCAGCTCGCCGTCTAGCGGGCTCGGACTGTCTTCGTGTCCCGGCTCTGCAATAATACTCTATTTATTTAACAAAGTAAGTAAATAAATGGTATTGCAAATATATATTTGCAAACAAAATATTTAGTATATATATATACGTAAGCTCCTTTTATACCCATACTTTTTTAAACTTGAGCACATGTCATAGACATGCTTACATTTTCCCATAGCGGGATTAGAACTGTAGTTTTGGTAGTCACAGTATGAGTTACGGACTAAAAAATCATCAAACAACAACAAGAGTTTTTAAAACATACACACACAATACATACAACATATTTGCAAAACATAATAGACAGATAGACCAGCACCAGTCAACTATTTCAATGCTATGCGAATTAGCAATTTATAGGTGGATACCTATAAATATTTTAAGGCCCGTATTTATAAATGATCAAATACGATAGATGATAAACTAGTATCAAATAACATAAATTACATGCCAATTTCTGTATCATGACAATTAAATAGGCATTGAATCTCGCATCATAAAACCCTACTGGCCATTTTATTTTCCTTGTCTGCACTGAAAGTGCGATGCGCTGCGACGCAGCTACGGCCGGAGCCGCCATCTTGACGACCGTAGCGAACGCGTCATCGACTTTTTGCATCAAATGAATCGCTCATTTTAATCTAGAGGCCATGTCCACAGTGCTACTAAGGCCAAAAGTGTGATAATTACGTTTAGGTTCAGGTTAAATGACTTTTTTAACATTTATATTTTAGAAGATATCGATTAGCGTCATGCAAGTTAAACATTAGTCGCATCAAATTATTAAGAAAGTAAGATAGAACACTAGAACAAATCTAAAACGCACGTGATATCGTGTAACATTTAAATAGTTATATGAATACAGGTCAGTGGTATCTTGAAAGATACAAATATCGTAATGGTTGAAAATCTTAAGATAATGTTATGCATTGTAGAAAGTTGGTATAAAGCGTGAATCAAGCAGACGGGGATTAGTGAAAGGACGGTTTAAACCGACGCGCTTAGTAACAGACTAACAGTACAGTGCATTTTATGTGTCAAGTCAATATGCTTCGTGTTAGATATTAAACAATGCTTTCAGATTATTATATTATCATTAAAACATATGTATAATGTAGTTGTAGTTACAAGCTAAAAATATATGATTTTAGATCGAACATTTTTCACTGTGATAAAGTCTAAGTAGGTACATTAACCTTGAAAGAGATTGAATCACCGAGATGGAAACCTCCATAGCGTCTAATGTAACTTATTTTATCAACTACAATATGGCTGTCGAAAACTGATAAATTTTCATTGTGTTTCTCATGGGTCACGCACGAAAGGGACGGGATAATTAAATTTTGACATTCTCCCATATTTCGGCCTGGATCACAGCAAACGAATATTTATTCATAATAGATAGATCTTTACTGTTTTGAGATCACTAGTTATCCCATTTACTCAATTGACCGAGGTAAACTATTACATGACTGTTGTGATGTTATCTTACATTACATCACACAAATCTATTGGCATAGCATTTTTGCAATTGATACAATGTATGAATGTGAAATTATCCGTGATGTCAACTACCCTATTACGGGTAATGTGATCCCAATGAGTGTACATGTATATTCACAATGTCATATTCACTACGTAAATTTAGATCTGTACTTAGCCTCCAGTACGTCTCATAGTTTGTTTAACATACATAAATAACAAATATATCAAAGACTGCGTCCTTGCTTTAATTTTGTTCCCAACGATTAAATTGATCTGCAACATGCCGTGGCAGCCTTTAAGTTAGGCAAAACTATGAAATGTTTTTTGTTGAAATTAGCAATATTAATGTAAGGTGTATGCTTTGTTGGCTGTCCTTAAATAAATTAATGTAAAACAGATAAACAATGGTTCTCACCATGGTTTAAACGCGACTGCTTCTCATCGTCCGTGCAGGAATCAGGCTCGCCTGACTTTTCCTCTCCGCTGCCGCCGACGCCACCCTCTTCCGCCTGTTGCTTTTCTGCACACAAATCATCTACATCACTATAAATGAGCGCTTCGTACCCACGAAATAAAGTTCAAAATGCAACAAGCAGGCAACAATGCCTTCACGAATATTATTAGCTCGTAAAAAGCGAGTGCACTCACCTCTGGTATCTGAATTGTAGATGTTGTTCTTTTTGAGTATCAAATCGAACTCCTTGGCGGACTTGCCCTCGGCAGATATTACTTTTATCCCAACCTAATAACAAAATAAAAAATAAATATTAATCATTTAAATAATTAAAAATTAATAGCGGTTTTTAAAAGGGTTATAAATAATTCTAACTAATATTACGAATGTATGTTTATTTTTTATTTTTACGCGTTTTAACTACATAAACGGTACAGAGGTACAGAATAGAATTTAAGGTGCATTGGACCCGGATAAAGCACTGTTCCCGATGTTTTGAAAGCTTTTCAGCGATAGACCGGCTCACCCACTCGGATTGTCAAAATCTACATTCACGCGACTAAAGTCACGAGCAAAGTTAATGTTTGATATACTCCTGGATAAAAACCTACCCTTTTAATGGCATGTTATAGTTATCTAAGTTGATAAAGAAACATATGATTACAATCATGAGGACTAGGATAAATTTTTTTCATCTACATAATTAATTACGGCGCTTAATATAAGGTAATTATAAACGTTGACTGCAGGTTAGTGGCCCTACAGTGATTTAACAGGAAAACTGGCATCATAAATGCATTTCAAATTCACCCGACACTTCTCGATGTGAAGTGCTTCTAATTGATAAACCACGAAAAGTTCGATCACTCCAGGGAGAGTTCAGTTCAGTTCATTCAGCATGAATAATTAGTTGAACAATGCCTAGAAAATGCATATGGCTGTTAAAACTTTTATTCATATTAATATTAACAACATCCGTAACTTATTACCTAGTTTATATGAGTGAAATGGGAGTGGATAGCTTGATGACGGCTGACCGGGACGTATGGAAGAGGAAGACATGCTACGCCGACCCCAGATGAACTGGGAGAAGGGCAAGAGGATGATGATTACCTAGTTTAGTTATGAGAATTAAGCGTTCTTCGACACGTCGTTGAAATGTCAATATCAAACACAGAGATGGCTTTAACCGCCTTCTGTAAAACTAGCGGCAAATATCTAGAAATGAAACTTGTAGAACAAATTTATCAGGTAAGTAATAAATATATGATTACGTACTCTAATACGATTTATGAAGTTTAAGGATCAATTGATTCAGTTGAATGCAATTTTAAATTAGGATTTAAAAGGGGCATTTGTCTGCCTCGATGCCTTATTCGGTTGTGACCCTGCCCCATGCGCCAAAGAGTTGTGGATTTGATCCCCACCCAGGACAAACATTTGTATGATGAATCCTTGTGTTTGTTCTGACTGGGTGTTAATATTGAATGTATATATTTGTAATACTACTGTTGATTCTGATATCCGTTACATAAGCTACAGATAGCGCGCGAGTTGAATGCAGAGCTCACGTAAGTCTCGTCTTAGGCCCCGACTGCATTCAACTCGCGCGCTATCTGTACGTACCTCGGAGTCGATCAATATATGTACCTAGTCTAATATTTATTTATTTATTTCTATCATCATTCTATTTTAGAATGAATTACTTACGCGGAATAAAAAATTAATCCAATCCAAAAGTTGGCGATGTCGCAAAATAGTTTTTTTTGCAATTATACCTTAATTATATACTTATTTACTGCATCGCTTAAATCTTTTGCACAAAGAAATGGTTCTATATAATTAGGGTAATAATAAAGCCGTGAAAAAAAGAAAGGAGTCTACAGAGTTTCTTGCCGGTTTCTTAGATAGATGTGACATTTTGAACCGGTGGTAGATTCAAATTATTCTATTTCGTACCTATTACTTGACGATTTATAGGTGCTTTTTTAGGCCTACGATATAAAAAAAAAAGAACTAATCAAGCGCAGTTAATCGGCGACATAATCAGCACTATATTTCGCGCTCCACTAAGCACATAATAATGCGAGATCACATGCACACTCGACTAGACACTTCGATTTATTACGGCAAAAACAGCTGCAATGGATGAATAATATTCCAATCAATCTTACTGCAACACAATACATATAGCAGTCGACACATGTTCTTAAATAATTCATATAAGGAATTAGATTCATGAAAAAAAAACAAATTATATTTATATTTTTAAAATCCTTCGTTGTTTCGTCGTTCCCGTCCATGGGATATTAGGTAGCGTGCATTTTAGAGAATATTTTTAGCATAAGCGTGTACAAATAGATATAATTAGTCTTTACGAAGACACGTAATTAGTCCCGTACTGCGAGACGAATGAGTTGCCAACCAATTTCCAATGCAGAACGCCGATATAGTATGAATTGTATATTTCAACATTCCAATGAAATAAGGGTTTTAACTATTGTATGTGATATGTTATTGATTGTTCGCAAACACCTGTGCCGCTGAACGCTTTGATACTTAAACCATACATACATACATAACATCACGCCCATAATCCCCGAAGGGGTAGGCAGAGTCAAAGGGACAGTTGGCCCCTTTAACCACATTCAGCCATAAATAAAACTGGGCTGGGTTAGATGTATACCATACCTTTGACATATTACTTTTTTAGACATTTTATTCGAAGAATCATGCGATCCACTTCGGTACTCTCTGCCTACCCCGCTTGAGAAGTGGCGTAAAGTTTAGTTAGTTAGTTAGTTATTTGGAGAATCATGCGATTCACTATGAATAAAATACACGCAAAGCAAGCGAGCATGATTGCATAGAACAGTGTTTTTCAACGTGGGGGCCAACTTCTTCGGCCTCCCATTCTAGCTCTCCTTCTCCACCTTACTTCTGCAGCTTGTTGCTGTCCGTGCTCAGCACCAGCATCTAATATAAACACATCGCCACTGCTCTCCGTGGGGGCTGACCTTGTTCAGCAGCTGCTGCGGCAGCAACAGCTTGACGTAGTCGGGCAGCGCGCGCACGGCGTCCTCCAGCGAGCCGCTGCGCTTGGCCTCCTGCAGCTTATTGCTGTCCGTGCTCAGCACCAGCATTTTTGCCTCGCCGTTTTGTACTGTATACTGTAAACAAAAATACATCTTTAATTTAAATTAGTGATGTGCCGGATCGCTAAAAATTTATATCTGCGGATACGGATCCGAATACGGATATTTGGTGTCAAGATCCGCGGATACAGATACGGATCTTTATTTTCTTAGTTAATCAGTCCTTGAAACGATAATTGACGTCACGCTCGCCGCAACGACAGACAGGACATGTTTCGACTTGCGTTGCGCGGGTAATCCCCGTTTTGTTTTGTTTATGGTTTAGTGTAACACTGGGCCGCAAAGGCTGCGTTTGTATATGGTTTTGGTACAAGAGTTAAAATAATGTCTACTGAGAAATTTTCTAGTGTGATTTTTAATTATTTTGAAATAATAAATAATGTGCGAAGTGTAAATTTGTGAAGAAAAGTATTCCCGTAAGGGTAAAGACATAACTTTAAAATAATCAATTGAAATGAATACGGTAAAAGATCCGTTAAAGATCCGCGAGAAAAGTAACGGATACGGATCTTTCTTCTCCCTCGGATATCCGCGGATACGGATACGGATACAGATATCCGGAATATCACTAATTTAAATACATTTTATCACACCCGCATTAACTGAACAGATAGGCATAATGCAAACAGTAGCAAATTTTTCTTTCACCTTTCATTTAACCAGATTTAACCGAATATAAAGGAAAATCTGGTCAATACGGCGACAGTGTCCCTCTAGGACAGGGTTTCTTAACCTTTATTTCGTCGAGCCACCCTGAACCAAAAAATATATTTTCGTAATAATATTTCAAAACGAATCTCTCAGATATTATTTTTTTTTGATAGCAGGCTAAGTTTCCCTCATATTTATCCTAATCCTAGTCCTTATCCTAAGTCCTGATCCTAATCGAAGATTCCGACATATAGATACATATAAAGGAAGGGCTTATGCGAACTGACCGCAAGCGGCAGATGGTTCCGCACTGCCTGCTCGCGCTCCTCGGCGGCGGCGATGGCGAGCCGCGCCGCGCACATCTTGCGCTCGCATCGCGCTGCCAGCTTCTGCGAACGGGAAAAAACACGTTTATTTAAATTGAAATATTAGCTCTGTACCGCAGCTTATTATGATTGCTGTAGACAATAATAAAATATCATCATATAAATTTAGTTCAAGAAAAGTAGAGTCACATTAAGTTCAAGATACTTTTGGCAGTAGCAGAGTAGGATATAGACAATGTTATTTTGAGTATATCCTTCTTTACTACTACCGAATTTTTCTTGATAGTACTAAATAAAGACTCATAATTTTATGCATAGGAATAGAGGTACGGTCTTGAATAACATTGGTTACTAATCTTACAGCAAATCCAGTCAGTAAATTACGAAGAAGACAAAGCTTCGAGTAACAGTTATGTATGTAAGACAGTAAATGTAAAACTTGCTATCCTCCACGTCAAACTGATCAATATGCTTTGAATGCCATGAAGTTATAAAAAACGGATACGAAAATGGATATGTGTTCAAGATGTGCGCATAGTCGCAAGCAGTCGTTACCTGTAGCTCGGCGAGCGCGTTGTTGGCAGCGAGGCGCAGCGCGCAGTTGTGCTGGTGCAGCGCGGCGGCCTCGCGGCTGCGCCGCTCCAGCGTCTCCTCCAGCGCCAGCCGCTGCTCGTGCGCCGCCCGGAGGCTTTCCTGCGCCACTTCCTGCAAACGAAACAAACATACGTCAGTGCATTTAAGGCATGCGTCCTTTATATAAAAATTTATTAATTAACTACGATTTTAAACACCAATCAGTTCGTGTCGATTTCATAAATTAGATTATTAATTTCAAATATCATTCACAGTACCAATCATTTTACAGTAGAGACACACACCTGGTAGTTCCTCTTGTCGTTGAAGAGCTGCGCGACGTGGTGCGCGTCGGGCTGCTTGCCGACGGAGAGCATGGTCTCGAGCGTGTGCACGCGCATGAGCAGGCGCTGCTCGCCCACGAACAGCTCCCACGACGCCTGCGCCTCGGCGCGCGTGCGCTCCACGCACTCGCGCAGCGTGCGCAGCCGGTTCTCCAGCGACGCTTCGCGCTGTACCGCTTCCTAGAATAGTAACATTTATTCTATTACGAAATGTTAACTGCGATTTCGTTCGCGAAATAATTAAATTTAACAAAAAAAAATTTCACGATACTAATAGTTAAACAATACCTTAAACACTGCTCATTTACTCTGCCTAAACCTCCGAGAATTGCGGGCGTAACACAAATATTTATAATTAGAAGAATAACTATTATTGCAGCTATAATAAAGTGCGCAAATTCCTTTTCGATTATGAGCTGCTAAGGCAGCACTTGTATGTATAAACTAAGAGTATAACGAATAATTTACCCACCAGTTTTATTCCCCTTACTGTACAAGGACAAGATTACTATCTAATATGTAACCGTAAGTGATTATATTGTTTTCGTCTTACACTATTATCATTAACATATAATAAATACCCACATGTTATTACTGCAAGTGTTAATGATATGACAAGTATACGCAACATTCCCACGGCTCAACACAATGAAAGCCTACTCATACTCACACATAATAAACAATTACTTAACGAACCTGAACAAAGTTATTAAGCTGGTATAGTTCCTTGAGATGTAGGGGAGTCGTCATGGTGGGGTGGAAGGAGAGCTTCGCTTCTTTGCCATCTGGATGGTATAACTTCAAGAGGGCGACCACTGGTGGAAAGGTATTCTGAAACATAAAACAAACATTGACACTGTTTAAGAATCGGAGTAAATGAAGGATCCAATTGCACTTTGTTAAGCAGGATCCCGTAAGCTTGACGTAAATATCATTACGCTCTTATCAACCGATATTTTTGAACAACCTATACACCGACACTGGCGGGTAGATGTATGTTCGGTCGGTGTATTGTTTGGGAAGAAATGTCTAGAAAATATTCATCCCCACTTTACGAGTACGGGAAGAATCGCAATATTATTATTACCTAGATGTATTTTACTACTTTCTCTTTGATACAAACGAGCTATAAGGTCGCGTTAAGAGTTATTTATTACGAAACCGTAACATATGGTGTTGCATAATAAAACTGATAATGGGTTGTTATGGTTACGGCTCCGAGACATCAGGTCCGCTGTGCGTATGCGCACCACTTCAATTTCGGCCTTCGAGCTAAAATTATCATAAAATGCACACCGGCTTAACGGTATTGGCTAAGACACGTGGTACGAGTAAAAGCAATCGCAATCCCAATTTCAACCAAATAGTAGGAGACATTAACTCACTCAGTGTTAAATTTAAGTTTTAAACCATTTGACATTTTAACACAACAAGTATATTAACAGTCACTCTACGTCTGCATTCCCAAAGCCAATAAGAAAACATTATCATTATCTATGCATTACTAACATCACTTTGCAACACACAAAATTATGTCCGTCCATGCTCCACTTGGAAATATGCAATGAAATATGTAGTAATTGCACACTAATTGCCGAGCATCGAAGATGTAACTGTGGTTAAAATATTAAAAACCAACAGCTAAATAAAAACACAATAACACTTTCTGCATTTATCTACAACTAAATATTTATCAGAAATAAAAAATAATGATTCAATTATATTGATAACTAAGCTGGCCGTCTTATTCAATCAGATATGAATCTATTTAAATATGAATGTGTAAAATAATAAATAGGCAGATAAAGTATGCACGTTTTAATGTTTTATGTTTTACGATCGGTTTTCACGCCGCATACAAAACGGAGCAATGCCTCATGTTTTTGGACAGAAAAAATTTATAATATCTGTAAAATTTCTTAAGAATACACCGCCCAATATACTCAGGACACAGCGAATACTTTCATTATAAGTGCTTGTCAAGAGTACTTAAACTTATAAAAAAATATTAAACAAAAGTACTTCAAAAGCCTTATTTGTTCTACCATAAAGACAGAGGTGATTATATAAGGCTTTAAAGAAAAGCTTCTTTTTGGTAAAGAATAGACGAACATTACACAGCGTTACCTGTCAACGATACACATAACATATCTCACCTTCTCGGAATTGCCGACGGCATTCTCGACGACCGGTATACCGAACTGCACCACGTCGCCCGAGAACACCTCGTGCGGCTCCTGCTCCTTCGATATCGAGCACCGGTTGTTGTTGATGAAAGTGCCGTTGCTGCTCTGATTGTCCTGAAAACAAACAAACAACGCGTCACACCACGCTCACGTAACACAATAGCATACCTTATAACTAGTGGCGTGTGACACATGCCATAGTAAATTGGAGAAGTAATCTAGACTGCAGCCCTTACTATACGACTATTATTAATCATGTAACCTTATCAAAATAGCTCTTTTAGTGATTTTTAGTACAGTACATATAATATTGTTCAGTTACTGCATCAATCAACTGCCTAATCATCAAAAATTTACTTACAATATTGTATCTATTTGAGGCTGTGATCGCGCGTTGAAGCTAATAGAACTACATTTCCATATTGAACTATGACCAAAGCGGCAAGTTTTATCCTCCTTAACGACATTAGAGACAGTGGAGCAAGTAGAAGTAGGTTCAGGGCTTGTTCACACAAACGCAATAACGTCTAATGAACTCTAACAAGTTATATATTTTTGATTGTACATTTACTACACTAATCTTTTGTTTGTGGATTTGAATTTTGCAATGATCTATAACAAATAGTTATAGATCATTGCAACGCAAAATTTATATATTTTTTTAATTCGCAACACTTCAACTTAAAAATCTGACAAATACATACGAATGTCGGCCAAAGAAAATGTAGGTACATCATAATCTTACCAATTTTTTATTAATAGTATTTATAATTATATGAAGTAATACTATACTAATATGGTATATTACTCTTATTGAAGACTCAGCCTTATAGTTCGTTGTATACAAGTCGCCGTCATGGGTACTAAGCCGAGTAATGAATACTCCATTCCCATTTCTTGCGGAGAATTACTTCAAAGGAAAAGTATAGAAGAACGAACCATTAAGCGTTTTACGAAACATGCATATTTTGTAGGTCGCAAACAAACCAACGGGGACTTTTTTTACAACATGCAATCGAAGATAAAAAATAATGATATAACTTGCATTTATCATTGACTTTGCGTACCCTATTGTAGTCACCATTTATATAGTCGTACCAAAGGTACCGTACCGTTGTTACCTACTTTAGATTAGGTACGTTAGTTCCACATGGCATTTTCATAAAATAAATATAACGTTATTATAATAAACAAGTTCCAGTGGACTGATTTTCGCATGTATACTTTATCAAATGATATTTGTTAAATTAGCTTTTTTAATTATACAAAAGCAAATCAATATCCTTAGATATTGCTTCGGGAGAATTACCAAGGTTCAATGTGCTTTGGTATTTTGAATACTAAAAGTTGTGACATTTTTGAATACCAAACTTTCGTGTATTGCATCCTAGATAGATACATACAGGATGTTGTACTTGTTTTACAGTTATTTCAGATACATACATACATAACATCACGCCCATAATCCCCAAAGAGGTAGGCAGAGTTAAAGGGGCAGCAAGCTCCTTTAACCAAATTCAGCTAAAAATAAAACTAGGGTGGGTTGGATGTAAAACTGTGAAAAAATTGTCACAAGTGGCTAGCTTGTCGCCTACACAATCACATACCCAAAACCCGATGTACCATTAGTCGCTTTTTCGACATGCTAAGAAAGAACCACAGTTGGCACATTCTTTTTAAGTCCCAGACCAACATGGGACAGTTATTTTAATTTATATTTATGAAAATATAAAACTAATAAAATATTATTAATTGCAGGAATATCGGTTTTTGTTCTAAGATATCTTCTGAGCTAAAGCTTAGAACATAAATAGAGCTGAACAAAAATTGTTTTAAGCCTACATTTTTAAGAATTAAATCACATCACACATACAGAAGTTAATTTTTCGTAATAGATATTTGGCAAAAACGTATTAGACACAGTTTAATTAAGTTTAGTTATTATATTAAAACAACTGCCATCTTCGTAACCCTTAGACCTTAGTGACATATACGATTAGTATATTGAGTACCTACATCAAAAACACGAATATGCACAAAGCAAAGCGACACTTAGAAAAACACCCTGTATAGTGACACTAGGAGCCAGTTTATAAAATTAGCATAACGTGTGGATGAACAAGAAATTATTGTAATTTGCACCATCCGTCTAGTCAGCATAAATTAACAATAATGTTTTATGTCTAGTCTACAACATTACGATCGACTAACTAAATTCAAAGGCATCTTATAATTTGTATCACTATTTATTCGTACAAATTAATAAATGTCAACTGTTTACTAAATGTATATGAAAGTGTATATGGTACTTATAAAAATAAAAAAACTGACATAAAAAATGTTTGTCTATATTCCTGCCTATTCCAACGAATGCTCGAAACCGAAGTAGCAAATTAGTTTTATTTTAGAAAAAGAAGAAGAGATCCACATTTATACATACATACATAGCATCACGTACATAAACCCCGAAGGGGTAGGCAGAGTCAAAGGGGCAGCAGGACCCTTTAACCACATTCAGCCAAAAACAAAACTGGGCTTGGGTTAGATGGAAAATTGGGAGAAAGTGGCTAGTTTGTCGCCTAAACAATCACATACCCAAAACCCCATATACCATTAGTCGCCTTTTACAACATGCTATTTTTTTTTAAGTCCCAGACCAACATGAGACTATAAAATAGACAAGAGATCCGATCAACGCTCAACAAAAACAAAATATGTGAATTCTGGTTGGAGAACAATTTGTTTTGTTCCAAAGATTTATGATAATGATTGCAGAGGTGCAAAAAACTAAAATTTTGTTTGTTTTTATCAGCTAAGATTAAGTATATACTTTAATATGCAATAAATAAAACTAAGAACAATCTAAAGACATGTTTAGCTTATTTATTATTCCTGTACTATGTCGATAAAAACATAATACATATTTATATTTAGACCAACTTTTATAATATGGACCATAATAAGTTGATGATTTTCACGACTTGAAACCCATGAAACGATCATAGTTGTGAAAACACTAACTGAAATGTAAACTTTCTAAATACAAACTATGTACTGTATCGTTTAGGCATGAATAATATACATTATTACATACATAGTAATTCAACCTTCACCCTCACACTGAATATTAGTAGATAAGCATCTGTAAGATGGCTTTGTTTTTTGTCTTCTATGTGTCTCAGGCCAGAGTTTTATTTTACATTAAAAAGCATCTCCGTTTATTTTATAAAATTTTACATATATTGTGTAGTATACATACATGTATTGATTACTAGATCACAATCTAACTTTGGTAGAAAATAGTCAATCTATGATTGTAATGTAAATATAAACCAAACATAAACAAAACACAGTGTTACCAGATACGCGGTAATTACCGTAAATGCACGGTATTTCTTACCAACCACGGTCTACGATAAATCATATACTATCGTGTTATTTTCTACAGTATTTTATAATATAAATTACCGTTTAAATAATGTTCGAATTCGGATCCATAAATACTCAGTCTTGGTAACTATTGAAACTTATGTAAATTATATGTAACCTTTTGTTACACATGTTTTGGAAATAAAACATTATATTCTATTGATATTTGTGCAAGTTTGTATACCTAGTTTTTATTCAACTGCGTGGGAAACATTTTGGTTCAACAATCTAGTATGAACAAAAAATTGAACTTTTACAAGAATAATTAATAAACATCTACACATATTATTCTATAACAAGTAAACAATTGTTTCTAATAAAAAATAATTTTATATTTTGTTTTAATTGACACGGTAATTTACACCGTATTTAAAAATCAAATAGGTATAGGTTTAAGATGATTTATACGTGTTAATTAATATACGTGAACCACGGTCATTTTAGTCTGCTGTCACGGCAGTTTGCATTTTTCATCTGATAACACTGACAAAACATGACAACTTGACCCTATTGACTGGCAAAAATGTACAACGCAAAGCGTAAATTACACAAAGCATCAATCCACCAATGCGTTTGCTTTTTGCGTATACTTCTTTATTCGATGAGGTCTGAATGAGACGGACGCTATTAATATCCGTTATCCGTTATCTATTGTATGACTACAAAATTATATACCTAATACCTACTTAAATCGACAAAATTGCCTTAATCACGTTTACTTTTTCATACTTAATATGTACTATGATACTTAGCGAGAAAGTAGCACTTATCATTCACAATAAGCAAGCTTCTGTGATGTACTGTGATGACCAAAAGAAGACTATTTGACGAGATATACGACCTCGCCTACTTCGTAAAGTTATATCAGAGAAAGTCACCGCGCATTCCCAAGACAAAATATATCCACTTAGGATTTACAAGAATGTAAAAAGACATTTTGTGCCTTCTACTACTGGCAAGATTTTTTTATTTTTTATTTATATTTGTATAAAATCATATTTGGATCATAAATGTTAATTTCGTATGTACAAGATAAGAGACACACGGATTCTGAAACCGAAATACCTCACTAATCGTTCCTTAGAATGCCTAGTAAGTAAACTTACAATAAAAGGTTTCACATCGCGTCATCTGTATGTACCACTAGTTTCAGAATTGTAAAGCAAAAATAACCACTAAATATTCGAAAAAATACCGTTCGCATTCCAACTCTCATGGCCACAGTAAACCATACAAAAATGCAAAACGTTCCCGAACGCATCGTAACGACTAGAAATCTCCATAAAATGAGCCTACGCTTTTACCAAACCGAGTGTACGCACCACACACTTAGTTTACGCGTAACGGCACACAATAGCTTTCAATGAGAGGGTATTTAACAATTCAACGGTGCAAATGACCTTACGTCCACCGGACAATCCAAAACGAACGTCGACGGGCAACCTCCGCGCCGGCCCCGAACCGTCACACGCGGTCTTCACCAGGATTTCGCGATTTACAATTAACGTAGAAGACTGTAATAATTGATGTTTTCAAGCTAATTATTTCTCACGTCGGAAACATATCCCAGAGCAGAAAGTTTCAATACAATTAACTTAATTATCTTTATGTTCAAATAGTTACTGAATTATTTCAACAATTAAAGAATTCATCTTATTGTTTCTTATGTAACGAATTAATAATAATTATGAATTAAAAGTATCTATACCGATCTACATAATATTTTATAACGATGTACTCCCAAGACTTACAATTTCTGTAAAAATGGCAGCTGTATTTTGTTATGTTGCGCTTGCGCATTATTATTTGCGGACCATACTGAGAGATCAATATCATTAAAGAGCAAATCTCCTCGTATTTAATAAGCCGGAAACTTTAAAATGAGTAATTTACGCCTACACGACAAATAATGATAATCAAATGTCACAAGTCAATCATTTCCTATACCAAACCAAATGGATAAGCGATCGCGATGTGTCTCAGGGCCGCCAAAACCGGAGACAAAATTTAGTAAACGCAATTAGCACGAGACTAAGCGCACGCGCATAGAAATCGCTTGTGGGCGGAAGTAGTGAGAGTGCGGCCGGAGCGTTATTGGGCCTTACCACACAACCAGTCCAAGGTTCTTTCATAACGTCGAATGTAGGATGAGTCGATGACTTCAATGTCGTAATACGAACGCCTTTTCATAATGAACAATGATTTTACAAGCTTTTTTTGCCAACTCACATTCACAATGTTTTACGTTCGTAATAAAAGACACTAAATCGATAAGACGAACTTGCTTTTCCGTTTAATTTCTTGTACTGCATAGGTACGTGATTAAGAAGATTTTTTGCCATATCGACAAAAAAATAGGTTAATAAGGATGTTTTAATCTGCTTCTTTCTCATTCATACATACATACATAGATGATGTCAAGAGATCACATACTTCCAATTGCTACGATCCTGATATACACCTTTCGCTTCTTCTACATCCATAAGTCTTTTCGTACATGCTCAAAATTTCTCAATCAGTCTCAAAATAACAAAATTATTATTATACAATAACCAATTACTTATAAAAAAAATATATGAGCAGATTTTTCTATTGTATATTTATAGAAATTATATTTCATTTTGGGTATTTACAAACTATTTTTTTATGTGAATGAACACTATTTAGTATTTGCATAATCCAATATTACATACAAAAATTACCAAGTAAATACCGAATTTGGCACATTATATTATTAACATTTAACAACTTTGCTGGGGCCTTGACGTGCTCAGAATGACATTGATCTAAGAGCGAAGTCTAAATGAAGAATATTTAGACATAATCCGTTTATGTATGTATTACACACACAATTATCTTAATAGTTCACGACCGGCAAGGACAGATTGCCATATTTGCGAAGTTATTAAATAAACTATCGAAGGTCTAAGTTCGCCAGAGGTACCGTCGCGAGACAAAAATAACGGTTGTTTACCTCAGTTTTGGATTGCAGCACATACATATTCAGTTCACATATGCAACCGGGTTCATTTCCATGTGTCCATGCAAATTTCTCTCGAAACTTTAAAAATAGGACTGTAGCAACTCGAAAAATAATGCACGTAGATGTACGTTTGAGTTATCAACCATGAACGCACTGTCATGAGCATATAAGCTCTTCTAATAAACATTTAACCCATGTCTTAAGTAAATATATATATTTACATCGAACATACCACCAAAAGATGAGTAATACCATTATGTTTACTACAAATAATTTTCTTGCCTCATTAACGACAAGTCACGGCGATAATAATATTTTAATTCACTATAAAATAGTTATACATAGGCTTTTTACGTAGTAGGTACTTAGGTACGTACGCATTTCGATAACTCATTCAAAACTGAAAACAAACAATATTAATTATTATTATGATTTTTCTTTTCATAATTAGAACTGTCGAAACCCAGACCTGCATATTCATAAAACATGCTCAAATCTCGAAACAAAGAGGTGACAAGGAAAGTATTTGGAAGTAAGTATTGTGGTAAGTGAACAAATGCTCATGGCTGGTATAATAAAACGTGATTATTCAATAAGTACCCGCTAAGATACGTGACACACCACAGACGATGTGAAGATTGTGATCTAACGGTCGATATCGTGTTTTATGATGAAACATGACATGTATGTTATCAAAAAACAACAGTGGAAGAAATAGGTAAATCTTCAAAATAGATGAACTATTTTTAATAGAATATTATATGAAAAGGAGTACATATTTCCTTTCTAATTTTGAGTAGGTAATCTTGGATATTGTCAGTGCCATCACTAGGGCGGTGACAACAGTGCAATCAAAACCTGACAGCACCATAGTTTGGGTCCTACGTAGGCGAAGTTACATAACACCGAGCGCATAAAAGACATGTTACTAGCACTGGGTTCGTTGGATTCCCATCATCACAAACAAAACATCAGTTACATTATACTTGTTTTTGCAGAAACGTTTCAATGTATTATATACAAGTCTCGACGGTATAACAGTTCAAATACATACGCACACAAAACAAAACGATCGCAGTTGGACTCGTCAATACGAGAGTTTGATTCCACTTTATCCTCAAATGACTATAGATTACGTACTCCTGCGCGCGCGCTTTCTTGCGTGCGAACATTGTTTGGATTAATTAGGTACTTTGGTCTTGTAATTAAATAAGAATGAGACAGGTCAGTACCGCACTCGTAAAAGTGAACTAAAAGTAGCCAATTTCGTAACTAAGAATATACCAGTAATTACTAAAATGGATACAATGTAGTCGAATCAAGAGATTTGGATATTTTAAATTTCTAAGCACTTGATGCGGAGTTTTCCAATATTAAAGGAATGGTGTATATTGCACCGTAGTAAAACTTTATTAAGCACTGGTGTATGCAATTAAAGTACACATTACTTGTTGAGGAATCCGCATACGCTTTTTACATACATCTTGTTAAACGTGTAAGGAACTCGTGCACTCCATATACATAGAGTTAGTCAGCTTGGGTTAATCGTCTAACTGTAGTGGCGAAGCAAATACTCACCACGAGGTAGAAGTGACCCTTGTCATAATAGAGCGTAGCGTGATGTCGCGAGAGCACCCGGCACTCGAATATCGTGTTGCTGGGGCTGGGCGTCGCGCGGTACACGTTGCGCCCGATCTGAAACACACAACACACGTCAAATACAATCAAAATGAAAGCATACGATGACCGCTGCCAACAAGAATATTAGGCAGGTCGAACCAGGTTTGCTTATTCGAGAAAAAAAGTTTTTTAGTGAGAGGAGTTTCGTTCTCCAACGTTTTTGTGATGACTTGAGGTTCATTGAATTTCAAAAATTACCTAAAAACTGTATTTTTTTTTCTGCTCTTGATATAAGTATGAACAAATGTCTGCCCTATCATATATTCCGTTATATGTGACACGCGTAAACTAATGCACCTATCATTAAATAGACATTTCTAAATCTATAATATTTTAAGCTTATTTAATAATTGGGTAACTATTGGAATATTGCAAGCACATTCTGCCTTCTTATTGTTCTTGCTCATCTAATAATAATTTTATATATATGTTACTGTAAAAGCCCGTATATTGGTCAATCTTAGGTTTTACTAGTAAATCTTAGGATTTACCGACATGAGTTGGTAAATGTGAACATTTCTAGGTTAGGTTATATTATGGGTTAGTTAGGTTAGGTTTATTAACCTGATTAAAGAAATACCTTACCTAACCTAACCTATTATATAATCTAATCTTAGTAAGGTTTGGTTAGGTAAAATTTTCCAAGTAAAGAATCCTAAGATTTACTAAGTAAATGGTGGTAAAAGTTCGAAAAGTACACCTGTTCGGACTTTTACCGTTAAGAGTTGGTAAATCTTAGGTTTTACTGGAAAATTTACCATAGTTCGAGCTATTACAGCAACATATATACATAATTACATAAACATATGAATGTAAAAAGTGTATAAATCAGCATACCTAAATTACGTGTGCAGTTATATACAAGTATGAAAATTACAATCCTTGAAGTACCCATAATCCTGTCTTGTATCCTGCTAAATTATGTTCACTATAGTAATCTTTATAAAGATAGTTATCCTTATCCGGGAAATAATGCGACAAGATTTATATCAGAATAGCTTTAAACTCGACATACAATTGATACTAATTGACCGAGCGAAAGGCACTTAACATTTCTACAATGATAGGATGACGTACTCTTGTCAGTTTCATACTTAGGTAACAACAAATATTTTGAATGTAATAATGTCCTATTCTAGTGCACCTGCCCACATGCTAGCTCAAATAGAATTGTCCGTCTAGTTGTCACAAGGATCTAGAATAGTTTTCTTCAATGCCATAAAGCCTTTTATACTATTTTTGGTCCTGGTCTGGCCTTTTCCGTGTCTCGGTCTGTGTCCTGGCCCTGAGCACCCCTGTACATTATTGTGGGCACTGACCCTTTCATCACTCTAAATCACACAAGCAGTGATTTATATCTGACACACGATTGGTGTGGTTAACGACGATTCATAAAATATCATCATCATCATCATCAGCCTGTTGCAGTCCACTGCTGGACATAGGCCTCTCCAAATGTTCGCCACTCTGATCGATTTTCGACTACTCTCATCCAGCTCCTGCCAGCCGTCTTGCGCAAATCGTCACTTCACCTGGCCTGAGGGCGTCCTACACTACGTTTTCCGAGGCGCGGTCTCCACTTCAGAACTCGTTTACCCTAACGGTTGTCGGCTCTGCGGCTGATATGGCCAGCCCACTGCCACTTCAGCTTGCTAATCCTGTGAGCTATGTCGATAACTTTGGTTCTCTGCCGGATCACCTCATTGCGGATTCGATCCCTGAGAGAAACGCCGAGCATAGCTCTTTCCATAGCCCGCTGAGTGACTTTAAATCTGTGAACCAGTCGTGCCGTCAGTGTCCAGGTCTCGGTTCCGTATGTCATAACAGGTAGGACGCACTGATTGAAGACTTTCGTCTTTAGGCACTGTGGGATGGACGATGAGAAATAATAATCAAAAAATCATAAAATAATAATTCATCAATTAAATAACATGTTCTTATTGACTTTATGCAGTACTAGGCCTCGTGAGTATTCTAAAAGCCTTCAGAAACACATCCAGTCAGGTTACTTTTTTGCCTCATGTGTCACGTTAGTGTAAATCTTATATAAAATACACAGCGGTAAGCATGACTGGATTAGTAGGCCGGTATATAAATAATAAATACAAACTGTTTTATGTTTACTTCTCCACCAATGAATACTTGGCAGGGTCAAACTTGTCTTTGTAACTCGATTACTTAGCAAAAGTATTGCAGCTTTGAAGCTTATTGCCTTTCTATAACAAAACCGGCTGAGACCATGCCTATTCTGTTTGTAGAAATACTAGGTTAGGTTTCATTCTTTTAATTAATGTTTTCCTTGAACGATGCAACATAAGTCTTTTCATAGCCTGATTAACAACTGCGGAGTTCGTGTGCATTTTATTGTATTATCAAGTATTTATAGGGTGGCCTTATCTCAATTTAAATTAAAGCCTTTAATAATTTTTAAGATATTACCATATATTCCCATAAAAAATATTTATACCAAATCGACATTTAGCGCTCTCACCATCCGCCTTAAGGATTATTTCTAAAAATAATTCCGTATTACTTATTGTCGTAATTCATTGGCCACTCCAAAATTATGCAACGCAGGGAGCGGAACGATAACAACGCAATAACAAGTACGCGCCCTTAGTCACTACCGGGGTGTAGAGTCACAGCCTGCCGCTGCTACCAGGGTGTGTGGAGTAAGGATCTGGCTTTTAAAGGCCTTCCTTAAGTTCCCACAAACTGTTTTATTTCTAAAAAGGAATAAGACCAAATAAAAGCTGTAATAAAATTTTCAACTGTATGTGAACATGAATACAGATTTTGTTTTTACAAAGTCAAAGTCAAAATTCTTTGTTTGTATAGGTTTGAAACAAACACATATAAATAGTCTATTCAACAAGAAACTCAACTACTTAATAATATGAATCTACCACCATCACAGTCTTAAAATCGAACTGTAATTGGCTAGAATAATTCACCACTTGGTAATCCATATGCCTAAGGTATAGTCTTTAAAATGCCTGTTTGGTAAGGTTTCCCTTTGCCAGTTGAGTAGCCAACTTGCCCACCTGTTCGTTTTAATGGGTTTTTAATTTTGCGAAGACAATTCCAACATTTGCATAGTGTTATTAAGCTTTTCTACATAAATGCTTATGGTCTTACATCCCGTAAGGTAAATACTCACTATAATATCAGTTTATTGAGGCTTAATAACGCAGTATTTCTTACTATAAAAAAAATAATAAACACATAAGCGTCCATTTATTGCTTTACATTTTACTCAGTGAAACGTGAATATTGCCTAGACTTTGTTTATTTTAAATACCACACATGAATCAAACCAAACTTTAGTCTACTCACTTCTTAAACTAACTATAGAGACGTAAAAACACGCCTATTGTGAGCTACTCGTAGTCGGAGTACAAAATAATTGCATAAGGGGAAACAAACAGTCGTGATGATTCCATTGGATAACGGAAGACACCTCCACAGTTCATAGAAGTAGGTAGATGACTCGGTTGCATAACTCCTTTGTTATTGATTCGAATCACGTTTACATTACATTCATAATTACTCTAATGCACGCACCGTAATATTGACTCATGTTAGTCACGCCTCTGTGCCCTTATGGCAAGAGACATAGACGTCAAAATTGCGTGCAAATCTGGTGATTTATGCAGATGCCGTGTAGTAACATCAGCAATATAGTTTCAACAAAACAATTCACTAAAGGATATCCAGAAGGCAACGTACAAAACTTGGCTCGCGGTCAGATTATGACACAGCGCGAAAACTGTGATCTACATACCTAGCGCATTATCATCAAGTATAGTTCAACCGTAAAATGTTAGCGTTAAGTACAAGTTGTTTATATTGCCCAACTTTATTCTGAGTGGCAAAATTTTCGACTAAACGTAATAATTCAAGATAAAGCACGAATTAGTGTTTCGCCTAACGATTCCTGACGATGACTAATCTCAAAAAATTAAACTTGATTAATACAATTCATGACCTATTAGTGTCGCTGTAGCTACCCAACTGAGCATAGCGGTCCATGTCAATGAGCGAAGTATCTACGCTTTAATAACAGACTCCATTTAAAAGTTGACAATGATCTTGTGGTGAATGGAAGATTGAGAATTCGATCGTACGACGATACACAGCAAGCCTGTCGCGTGTATAACACATAGTTCAGCTTTTAGCCAATGCCTTGCTGCTTTTGAACAGCCGGTCATTCGTGAAATGACCATTTAAACGTCAGAATTGCAAAAGACCGAGTATCAGACATCCTCTATCCTTCCTCTAATCAATCAACGACAGTTGATACCATCCACGCGCCATTTAACCGTACTCTTCCTGTCCAAATAACATAAAACTGATAATCGGCTTCCGTTCCTAGCTCACGGCAGATGTGTAGTCAGAAATAGCATAATTTAATCTCATTTAATTTAATTGCCAATGCACAATTGTGGCAGTCTCGAGCACCTCGGGTCAAATAAGGGTTGCCAGATTGTCGTGACTTACATTTGGTCAATACGATTTTCTTGAAAAAATCTTTACGTTATTATAATCTCTATTTAACTTCGACTTCTAAAGATTAATGAGCATATTGACGACAATTAACGACTTCTTCCACATCAATATTCATTAATCATACGGATATTACTCGGACACGTTTGACAATCTTTTTACAATTTACCCTTAACCTTGCTGTGTTGTTGTAACGGTTCCTTAATTTTAAATCTGCAAAATTTTCAATTCACTTGTGACATAATACTCCACTACTTGATAACCCTCGGTCAGGCTGACTCATGCGTCTACAGACCCTCACAGTGGCGCGGCTGGATTGCATACAAAGTGACTTATAGATAAATGCATAGGATGCGACGCAATTGGAACTGTTAAAAGCAAGGCTGTGACGAAAGCGATACCCACTGCATTTTAAACCTGTTGCTCGCATTCTTTCATATGTATTAGTTAGCACAAAAGATCTGGCTGGAATAGATGATGCTTAACAAATCTACAGGTTGTAAAGGAACGTTTTATCGACAACATCGATATTTTGAGGTCCATGCATGATATCCCATGTTGTCTGGGACTTAAAAAGAATGTGCTAACACTGTTTTTTGCCTAGCATGTCGTAAAATGCGACTAATGGTATATGGGGTTTTGGGTATGTGATTGAGTAGGCGACGAGATAGCCACTTGTCACTACTTTCTTACAATTTTTCATCTAACCCAGCCCAGTATTATTTTTGGCTGAATGTGGTTAAAGGGACTGCTGCCCTGCCTCTCTTGACTCTGCCTACCCCTTTGGGGATTATGGGCGTGATTTTATATATACATGATATCTTTGAAAATGTTACTATACATTACATAGCTAACCCGGCGAACTTCGTTCCGGCTAACAGTCAATGACACATAATCGGGTTAAATAAATTTAAAGCTATCCTATTTTTCAAGTTGGATCAAACTGCACACGGTGTGCAAATTTGATTAAAATCGGTTAATAGTTTCGGAGTCCATCGCGGACAAACAACGTGACGCGTAATTTATATATATTAAAATTAGCCTTAGGGCAGTTAGGAGACTTACAGATCTTATGGAGATCTTGTAGGCATTTTTGTATTAAACTTTTAAACTATTATGGTACATACTACAATAGAAAATCTCTTCCTATATCAAGTTACAAATCGAAAACTCTAGTCCAATACTACATTAGAAGGATGTATTGTAAACGAGTTGGTGACAATGGCAAAACATGCGCCAAATCACGATGTCAAATATGTACGGGCACTTTTATGTTTCAAATTCAAATTCAAATTCAAAATATCTTTATTTATATAGGCTTCAAGAAAGCACTTATAAATAGTCAATATACAAAAAAAAGAACAAATAATACTAACACCGGTTCGGAAGGTAGAATCTATCGAGAAGAAACCGGCAAGAAACTCGATAGTTACTCTTTTAAATGCCAATTATACAATTTGGTAAACTTAAATAATCCACACTTAAGACTAGATATCACTGCAGATGAACAATTCATTATGAAGTTAACCATAAATCTTTGTCATTGAGGAATTCTTCGATCTTGTAATAGCCCTTACTCATTAAAAATGATTTAATGCATAATTTGAATCTATGTAAGGGTAATGTTAAAATACTTTGTGGTAGTTTATTGAACATTTTAATACTTAGACCAATAAATGAATTACCACTTTTTTGGAGTCTATGATTTGGAACAGCAAGTTTGTGTTTATTTCTCGTATTAAAACTATGAGTATTTGACTTTTTAGGAAATGATTCAATATTTTTTAATATATACATAATACAATCCAAAATGAATTGTGATGCTATGGTTAGAATTTTTATTTCTTTAAACTTTTCTCTAAGAGAGTCACGTGGTCTGAGGCCGTATATGGCTCTGACTGCCCTTTTCTGCAATACAAAAATAGTTTGTATATTGGCCGCAGAACCCCACAGCAGCAGACCGTATGACATAACGCTATGAAAATAACTAAAGTACACCAGTCTTGCTGTTTCAACATCAGTTAATTGTCTTACTTTTCTGACTGCATATGCAGCTGAACTAAGTCTTCCTGCCAGAGCCGCAATATGGGGACCCCATTGCAATTTAGCATCAATAGTTATTCCAAGAAACACAGTAGATTGAACTACATCTAGTGCTTCATCATTCATAATAATTGGCGTATTAACTTGCCTTGTGTTAGGCATTGAGAACTTAACACATTTTGTTTTTTTTGCGATAAGAAGTAAGTTATTAGTTGAAAACCAATGAAGAACCCGTGAGAGAGCGTTATTTACGTCGTCAAGAGATTCATTATGTCTATCAATTTTAAAAATCAGTGAAGTATCATCAGCAAATAATACTATCTCACACAAGGCCCTTGTAAAATATGGGAGATCATTTATATATAGAAGAAAGAGCAAAGGTCCCAATATCGAGCCCTGGGGAACTCCCATCGATAATGGGGCACCACAAGAGTTAGTTCCAGCGGTTAAGAGCGGTGGTAGCTCAATGGTAAGGACACGCGCCTCTTAACCAAGGAGTGCTGGTTCAAACCCGGGCACGTACCTCTGGATTTTTAAAATCTATGTACGTATTTATACCACTAGCTCGACGGTGAGGGAAAACATCGTGATGAAACCTGCAAATTCAAATAACTTTGGATTTGTAACCGTGATCCAAAAATTGTCTGGTTCCCCTATCTTAGGGTTACGAAGGTCAGATAGGCAGTCGCTTCAATGTAATTACCAGACTCGCTAAATCCTGGATCATGGTCTAAGCGGACCCCGTCTAAACACGGGACATAACGCTAGGAAGATGATGACAAGAGTTAGTTCCATTAACACTTACGATTTGGAGCCTATCAGTTAGGTATGACTTTAGCAGACTAAGTGAGTTCCCAGAAACACCATAGTGACGTAGCTTCATTATCAAGGTTTTGTGGTCGACGCAATCGAATGCCTTCGACAAATCACAGAATATTCCAACAGCATCCTGTTTGCCTTCCCAAGCTTCAAAAATATGTTTTAAAAGCGCTACTCCTGCGTCAGTAGTGGATTTCCCTTTGGTAAATCCATACTGCTTACTATGAAGTAAATTATTTATTCTTAGGTGACATATTAATTGATTGAATATAATCTTTTCAAATATTTTACTTAGTGCAGGCAGTATAGATATTGGTCTGTAATTAGACGGGTCAGTTTTGTCACCTGATTTAAACAAAGGAATGATTTTACTATATTTCATTAAGTTAGGAAACTGACCCAAATCAACACATTTGTTAAAAATATTTGATAAGATAGGGGCAATACATTCAATTATATGTTTCAGTAAATGCATTGAAATTCCCCACAAATCTTCTGTTTTCTTTAAATTTAAATCTTTAAAAGTGTTCAAAATTATCTTATCATTGACATGACAAAAATTAAAAGCAGTTTTGCATTCTCTACATTAGATTTAAGGATGCAATTTGCTAGGTGTGGATTGGAAGGTAATAAACAAGTCGCTACAGTCGGGACATTAGAAAAGTATGATTCGAAAGCTTTTGCCACTTCGTCATCTGAGTCTAGACATTTACTATTAATTCTTAAAGAGAGCTTGTGATTTTGTATTTTGTTTTTACAAGTCTCTTTGTTAATAATATTCCAAGTTGCTTTAATTTTATCACTAGAATTTAAAATCTTGAGCCTGAGATAATTAGATTTTGCTACTGCACATACTTTTTTAAATATTTTAGAGTAATTTCTAACAAATTCAACAAATTTTGGATCACTTGAATTTGCCTTCAAGTTATATAAATCAAATAACTTCCTTCTACTAGTGAAGATACCTGTGGTGGCCCAGTCACTAAATTTAGTTTTAGAATTATTAATAGTGACTTTTTTCTTAGTGAAAACACTTGCAAATTCTTTTTCAATTAAATTGAATAACATGCTATACGAATCATTAATTTCCCTATCCCTGAACTGTAACAACAAGACTCTTTTAGCTATATTTTCCCTAAATTTATCCAGGCGGTGTGCTGTAATTGGTCTACAGATGAAAGTAGATGAGTATTCAATTTATTTGTTATCTATGTTTTCCACATTTTAGTTTTTGTCATAAGGTTTATAATAAATTCGCAGGTGCAATGGGACTCGTACCCTCAGACTTAAAAAAAAAGGCGCAATGGTATATTGGCTTCCGCGCTTGTGCTACCCTGGACTAGTAGAAAATAGAATAAAAAAACAATTATTTAAAAACAAACAATAAAATCTTGAACTCTGTCCAAGTCAGGTCATTGACACTATAGAGTGGAGTGTCACACCTGAAGAGAACATCAAAACCTATGTTGGTAATAATATCACAAAGATACTAACAACAGCTTTGTTTGATGACATGATAAGATATACCATCACTTTGATAACACATCTATGAACCTATAGCAACTTACAAAATGTAGGCATATCAATAGGTATTTATAAAATTGAGAATATTATATTGTAATATAATATAGGTATTATTTTAAATACCAATTGATATGCTTACAATATAAAATTGTTTTGTGAATTACTAGTCAATTAATTAATTATTTATATGTTTGGAGTAAAGGAATCAGCTGACAGCATCAAATTGATTGATTAACTTGTTTGCACCAATGCTTAAGTATGTATTATATTGAAATGTTTAGATTATAACTTTTAACTAAAAAGTAACTTGTTTTTGATCTATTTTATCATTGAGTATTAATGATCATATTGCATTTACAAATAATGTTATAAATATAAAATAAATAAATAAATATCCAACAACATCACATAGATTGATCTGACTCCGAGGGAAGTAGCTTAAGCTCTTGTGTTACAGATATCAGAATCAACAGTGGTATTACAAATATATACTTAAATATTTAATATTAACACCCAGACACAGAACAAACACAAGTATTCATCACACATATGTTTTTCCTGGGTGGGGATCAAACCCACAGCTCTTGGCGCATGGGGCAGGGTCACTACCAAATGAACCATCAAGCCAGACAACAGCAGTTATATCTATAGCTATACATCAATCTGAAGTTAGGAGTGAATCAATGTTTCTCGAGTTGTACAGCATATACTATAGCGATTCCAGTTATTTAAGTAAAATAAAAACCAGTTAGTTAGTTAAAAACCAATGTGATGTGTTGTTTTATGGTGTATATAGTATACATTTTTACTTTTCATTAGTCAAAATGGAAGTAAAGTCATGGAAAGACTTTAAAGAGACTTTTCAAAAGGTGGTTAACCAAAGTTTTATTCATCATCATAACATCACGCCCATAATCCCCGAAGGAGTAGTTTTATTCATATAGAAAATAAAAGTAAACTCACATGTAAGTATATACTAAATTGATCAAGTGATTGAACCTGTAAGTAGTTTTCTAATATTTATACCAATATTTCAAGTTTGAAAATCCTTTTATCTAAAATACCTCTACAATATCACAATATTAATATTTTCATACTACCTTCAGTGTAGATGATTAATTAACTTTACTGTATACAACTTTACTGTAAACCCTCTGATACTGTTTTGTTATCTTAGTAAGTAAATATAATATTTGAAATGTTATTATGATAATGAACACAATTCATATTTCCATGATTAATTATAAATAAATATTATATTAGGCAACTTTCAATACAATGACCTGATTCCAAAGTAAATAGCTTATGCACTTGTATTATGGAAATCAGTATCCCAACAGGTATCACAAACATTCAGACTTACACAAATACATATTTCATCAACAACAGTTTTTCCCATTGGGGAACTATCCTTGTAATGTAGGGCTGTCAAATATATATAACAAGTTTAAAAAGAATAACAACAACAGTGATTATCTTAAATTTTGCGCTTTGAACAGATAAACAATTGAGTAAAAACCTTATCCCAAAAGTGATAATAGTATCTTAAGTGTGAGATAACTATTGATGATTAAGATTAGTACAGCATCCAGAAAGTGTTGTGACATGGGTATGTTGCCAGTGTTGAAGCAAATACAAATACATTACTTACATTTTCCAATCACATGCAAAATCATGTATTACTTATAATAGCTGGAAACTTGATAAATTATATTTCTTATTTATTTGAAGGATGATTATTGTCATAATTGTATCCTTACTACTTTTCAAGTTTTGTCAAGACAATATGGCATTAGCAGGAACTGGTTGTTAGCTTCTACAACATTACCATGATTTTCAATTATTCGTATCACATTTTTACAAGTTGCAACGCCGTCTTCAATATTGAGACGGAGCAGTCTCAAAATACTTGATTTAGACATGCATACATACATAACACTACGCCTATAATCCCCAAGGGGCAGGCAGAGTCAAAGGGGCATCAATCCTCCTCAACCAAATTCACCCAAAAACAAAACTGAGCTGGGTTAGATGGAAAATTGTAAAAAGGTAGGGACAAGTGTCTGCTGCCTAGTCACCTACCTATTCACACATACCCAAAACCCAATATACCATTAGTCGCCTTTTACAACATACTAGGCAAGGAACACAGATGGCACATTCTTTTTAAATCCCAGAACAACATAATTTAAACAACTTTAATGATTTAAAGTCAGTAAATATTTGATGATTTGATCTAACATGAACTTTACTCTTTTGGGGGTATATCCAAAGAGTTGGAGGCCAATACTATGTAAAAATTTATATCATAGTTTATGCCCGTATGTCTATTTACCTACTTGACTCTAGAAATAAACATAGGGATATCAAAAAGTTAATGATTTTTTTAGAATATAAAAGCAAACATACATATTTAAAATAAATTGTCCTAGCATTAAGAAATAGGTGTCAGGGTTAGGACACCAGGTGGTCTGATGTTCACACAGATCAAATTTGTACCATAAAATAAAGGAGAATATAATTAAACGCTGGTTAATATATAATTTAATAAGTTATAACTTATGATGAGCAACATAAAGTATGCCCTCAACCAATTCTCAACTCATTTGCACAGTTTCCCCAAATGTCAGAAACAAAGAGGTGAGGAAAATCACTTATATTTAGCACTCTAGAAAAATTATTCTTTATACATGCATCCACTTCATTAAATCTGAAATTTGGAGACTGGTAGTATATTAAACTGACCACAATTTGTATGACATTTTAACCTCACAGGTAGGTTACCTGTTGTTAGTAAATTTGGTTATAGAAATACTAAAATTACCTTGACTGGCTGTTCCAAAGTGACGCGTCTTTCATCAAATGGCAAAGAGTTCGAGTGAGGAATGAACACTGCCCTGGGGACACCCGCATCTTGGTTATTTGGTGGGTCAGGTCCAGGTGTCCAATTGTAGTCCATATTCTTTATCGTGTTGTTCATTATTGGTTTAACTTTCTTGCTCTTTGCTATCACCATCGCACAAACCGCTCCTTGGAGTCAGCATCCGTGCCCCGTATACCCACAAACGAGCACCACATCGATGGACGAATCCAAAAGCACTTGCTAGGGTGAAAGGTGAACACTATTCACTGCCATCTTGAGGTCCGCATTACTTCGAATAAAACGACAAATACTCAAATTAGAACACCTCCAAAATATTGTTGCACTTATGCAAACTCAAACACCATTATTTATGAAACTTGACTCCTTTCGTCTACGTATCGACGATTCTTGAAACATCAAAACTCGAACAAAAATTATAATATAACAAAATGACTGTGGCTTGTTATTATAAAAACTAATTAACAGTACACGTTTTCTCAAATATAATGAATTTCAATATTTTTAGGGCGTTTGGTCAAATTTCCCGTTTGAGGAACTTACGAAATGGGCGCAAGAATCGGACATTTGTTTTGTTGAGTAGGTAGGTGCTCGCTATTCATCTGTTCTGAAGGTATTTTGTAATGTCAAAATTTAAACAACATCTGATATTTGAAAAAAATATCAAGTGACCGCGTGACTGATTCCAGTGATTCGAAAAGTCACGAGTAAATAGATATGCAGGTATAAACATACACTTCAACCTAAAAAAATTGCCAAACCCAACCGCCAACCATAAACACTTTTTTCATTCGATAATTGAATTCATTGTTACATTGACAAGCAATGAGGTATTTACTTAATTTTTTTTATAGGCCGTAAGTTAGATTGTCAAAAAAAAATAAAACATTTTTTTTTTTCTTAATCTAACACTCGATATTACAAAAATACAGCGTTTCAAATATCTTAAATCGGGCGCTTTATGTCGCATGGACGGTAAATTTTTGCGCACCTAGTGAAGTCACGCAGTACTTTAACGCGCTCAATCTTCATAATGTTCAGTTTGTTCAAAAAAATAAAAAATACATACATAACATCACGCCCATAGTCCCCGAAGGGGTAGGCAGATTCAAAGGGACAGCAGGCCCCTTGAACCATAGTAAAAAGTATGTATGCAAAATTATTATTGTAATCTCAATAGTGAACTATAAAATTTAAGTAAAATAGCCTATTGTAAAGAAAGGGATAGCATAATATATGCAGTACATCATAAAAAGATTTTGGGCATGTGATTGTGTAGGCGACGAGCTAGCCACTTGTCACTACTTTTTCACAATTTTCCATCGAACCCAGCCCATTGTCCCATGTTGGTCTAGGACTTAAAAAGAATGTGCCAACTGTGGTTCTTGCCTAGCATGTCGCAAAAAACGACTAATGGTATATCGGGTTTTGAGTATGTGATTGTGTAGGCGACGTGCTAGCCCCTTGTCACTACTTTTTCACAATTTTCCATCAAACCCAGCCCAGTTTTGTTTTTGGCTGAATGTGGTCAAGGCCCCTTTGACTCTGCCTACCCCTTCAGGGATTATGGACGTGATGTTATGTATGTATGTATGTATCATAAAAAGACAGATAAATCACATTCATGTGAAAATTATTAATCTGACTGACAGGCTAGATGTTAAGAAAGAAAGACCTAATTAGGATTTTTCGAGATTTTAAATTGCAATCGCTCAAGGCATATCTGCATAATATTTGTTTGTATTTTCAAATTTAATTACCAGCTGAGATGCTGAGGAAAAATTTATAAAGTAGTAATAATAATAAACTTGCAAACAACAACTAGTGCTATTACGACTAGAGAGTGTAAATATATACACACATTTGTCCTCGTCTCTCAGAAGCCTGCAACTGCCAGATTTCTAACTAACTAACTAAACTTCTCGCCACTTCCCTAGCGGGGTAGATACAGAGAACCGGACGCCATGTGGCAGGATACTTACACCTCGCTTGCTTCTTCAACATTCATGATCCTTTTCATGCAAGCTCTACGGTTTTTTTGTCTCCTAACATTACCTTCTGTTATCATACAACCAATCTGATTATAGTAGGTGAGCCTGGGCCTGCTGCGGCTGGTATATCCTTCCACTTTCGCATTGTAAATCTGTTTAGAATTAGCATTGTATATAGTTTATTGTATTGTATTTAGTTTCCAACGCTATCCCTCTTACCGACTTAATTTCTTACATCGTAATTCCGAATGCAGTCAGTCAGCGATACACCACAGATTTTACGCAGCGCATGCATCTCGACCGCGTTTATTCTACTTTAATCCTCTTTCTGCCTAACCCAAAGCTCGTTTCCATATGTTAGCGTAGAAATTAGCACCACATTGTGTATAGCAAGCTGGACCTTCTGGCTCAAGAATTTACTGCCTAGAAATTTTCCTAACGCTATTCCCTGCATTCACTCTTTTTTCTATATCAGCGGAGTACCTTCCATTTCTATTTAGCAGGGATCACATCCTAGATATACAATTACATTCACCTGTTCCAGCACTACATTATCAACCATTATCTTGTACCCGTTCTGGTTTCTTTTCTTTCAGTTGCTTCTCTAGGTTACAAGCAAAATTGTGCAAATGTATCCGGTATACTTTGTCCCCTTTTACGACATAATATGCAAGGACCACAGTTGGCAGATTTTTTTTTAGTCCTAGACCAACATGGCATATTTATTAACTATATCTCAGCATTCAACATAGAAAAAACCAAGTTAATGGAAAAATCATTTTGTGTAAGGTAAAAACCGTTTAATGCTAAATGCGAAAAAATAGTTAGTAAGATTTAGAAAGATTTTCAATAATTTAAAATACGTTCTATCCTAACATTTATATTTAGCAATAGATATGTCATGTCCTTACATTTCATTTACATTAATTAATGTAAATATTATTTTTAATGATGACGATGGCTTCCTTAAGCATTACTGTATGCTTAAATTATGTAATAGGCTAAAAAGTTTCAAGAACTTACACGAGAAAATATTATTTATCAGTGTTGTAATCGCTCAAATGCATTATAACTTTAGTTTCATTTATGAAGTATTATTATATATTTTTTATATACGCAAAAACTCTTACAGCAGTTTAATTAAATGATATTAAATCCACGTAAATTAACTATATAGTGTTATGTATGGCTTTAAGAAATGAAAATAATATTTAAGCTTACCTTTGACGCACCTGTACAAATAAATAAATAGTTTTTTACAATGATTGAACAATCATAGCAATATAAATTCAAAGTATACTTATTAAAACCACAATCAAAGTGTACTATCCAATTACTAGTACAAAATGTTACGTTTGGTATTGATAAATCACAGTCTATTATTCTTAGGACACTTTAAAATACCTAATTCTGGTAAGACCCGTTTAACATCACTATTTTTCGGAAAATAGCGGCTAGTGCAGCAAACAACACCCAGACAACGTCGATGTTATGGTAACACTTTCATCTGATAACCTTGTCACGCTTGGGGGTTTGACATATCCGTATCTCTGTCTAGCATATAGTGTTGCAACCTAAGGAAATCCATACTTTTCGCATTTCAATATAGATGGCGCTAGAAACTTAGAAAGGAAAGCAAAAAATCGAAACTTGTCTTGAGTGAGTTTGATTGAGCCATTGCAACGAAAACGGTTTTCTGCCTCGAGTCTTGAGTGGATTGTGTTTGTCTCGTGTGTGTTATTTATTTCGAACTAAAGTGCAAATAATAGTGTACATTTGTGATTTGTAAGTAAAAAATGTAACCATTTACTTTCGCTTTTGTTCTTAAAGCAGGATCACGAAATTTTTGATCAAATTCCTCATACTTTTTAGGTGTTCAATATGGCCGTTCTTTTTTAATTTTTATTCGTAACTATGGGGATTGTTTAATATGATTATCAACGAATAGTCAAAGTTGAATCTATCTTGATAGTATTTAGGAATTAATGAAGATTTTCGCAGTACGTTGATGTGGCAAACTGACAGTAACCCTGTTGGATTTGACGTTTGATTTCTGACTCATTTTGCTGCAGTATTTCGTTGCTATTTATTAGTTTTGCGCATGATTATGTTTAAGTCTTATTTTATTCATGTCCGTGAAATAATTTGAGTTTAATCCGCCACATAAAGTCGTGGTGTTACTCTTGAATAAGTGCAAACATTGGTGTGTTTTGTCCAAATTATGTAAAGTGGCTTACCTTACATCCCAGATTTACACAGGTAATACTTGCTATTGTCAGATTTTATTTGATGTTGTAAAAAGAAATACGATATATGTTACATCATTACATTGCTAAGAAAAAAGTATATGATATGTGTAAATGCACATACAACCACCATTTAGTCTTGTAAACACCAGAGAAAAATTTAAAAAATAATAACTGTTGAAGGTCAATTTACAGAATAATTTATTTCACCGAAATTGTTAATGTATTGAAATGTAATTGTATATACTGTTTGTTTACATGAGCATAATGCCCTAGTTTTGTTGAATTATTGTTACTTGAAATGAGTAGACTTAAATGTCAAATACACACCATAACCACACTTACCATTTTACAATTTATCAAATGAGGGAATTTTGAAACATAACAGAATTGCTATATAGCAATAATTAGCTTACTTATTAATTACTTTGAAAAACACTTATTAAGAGACTGCTTTACATTAAGATGTAATTAATGTCTGCTGTTTCCCAGGCTGATAAAAATGCAATTTTTTTATAATTTTCTTGTTAGGATTTTATTTCTAATAAGCCATTGTAACATTGGTGGAATCTTCTGGTTTGCTGGAATTTATTTGTAGTGAACAAAATTTTCTTAATATGATTTTGATAACACACCATAAATTTGAAACATACAAATGTGTTTAAATATCAACATGCCATTGGTTCTGTAAACTGTTTATGTTTGAAGGATTACAATTGTTAAATTAGACATGTATCAAATTATTACATGAGGTTGCCTTTTCTATTATAAGATAAATCACTTATTTTCAAAGCTCCAATTCAACACTGCAAAAAAACATTATTTGTATCATTCTAAGCCAGTACTTTAAAAAAATATTTATATTCAGAGTAGTAAATTTTATTTGTAAGTTAAGAAATCTACTAAGCCTATTTTAATATTCAATTTAATCAAGACAAAGTATATTTATTTTTCAATGTATGTATTAACAGAGCTAAATACTTACCTAACTGTATTTGCACAAGGGTATTTATTGATTTAATGCAATGGTATATTTCATTCATATTAGTCATTAATAGTTGCTTGCATCTTTCAAAATTTTTTATTCATATAATAACAATTATTACAAAATGACAGATTATTGGTATAATTCATTCTTAAATGTCCAGAAAATGTAGTGAATCTATCATCCAATTTGTCTGGTTTCCCTATCTGTTAGTTATAAAGGGCATCATAATCTTAGGATCATCATTCAACTGGACTGATTTGAAATACACATTATTTTTTGCATGATAAGTGTTTTGCAGTAACTAATAAGATATTGTTTATAATAACATATAGGTACTACATTTTCCCCAAACATGAATAGTAAGTATTCTTACTCAATATATTAGCCAACAGAACTGCAAAAAGACAAGAACATTAACAGTGAGACATTATCTGTTGGTAATCAATCCCTTAGGAAGGGGAATATAAAATGTGTAAGGTTTAATCTTGCCAAAATAAAATTGCCCTTGAACTGAAGCCATGTTATGATAGGCTCTATACAACATGTGTTGAATAGCACAGTTTAAATTAAAGAAACCCTTGAAATGAGGTATCAAATTAAAGCTCATGTTGCTGAATTTCGTATGAAAGGAATTAAGTGCTATAGTAATAAATTTAAATTAAATTAATTATACTAATATTATAACATTAAAACCCTACTTATAGATAAATTAGATAGAGTGAAGGTTGTGCAATGATACACAAAAAAGAGTGTTATCAATTTCACACAAACACATAGTTTATACTTGCAAGCATTCCATTAAGGTTTTAAACAAAATTTTTTTTTAAATACCAGCTTTTTTACCTGCGCCTTATTGTACGACATCTTGGACAAGTCTGCCGAATATTATTAGTATAAGCAGTAATGATATCCACTTCCACAAATTGTTAAGTAGCAATTGGATGATGTTTGTTTTATTTGTATGCAGGTGTGATAATGGCAACGGCCGTTCAGCCGTCGCCCGCGTGAATTGTAAGACTCTAGTGCAGTGAACCTTCCGGGACCGCCGCCTCCTGCGCCACCCGACCACGATGAAAATGGTGTTGTCACAACGGCAACGAGAGGAGCTGTGAGTAACCTTTCGATCTAGAGATCTAAACTAATCTTTAAGTAAACTCAGAGATCAGACTAGATCATTAGGTTTCTAGCTCCTGAAATCCTCTAGATCCAGACGAATGATATTGTAACACTATCGATAGGTAACTGATAGCATAGGTACGTAAATAATAATAAACGTCTCTGTTTTGAGTAATAACGTTCATGTTCAACGGGATAACCATTTTTTCTCTAGCGTGATTTAAATTCGCGGCTTTGGTTTCATGTCCCAGAATCATCTAATCAATCGTTCAAAGGCCCTGATCTGAAGTGTGCATTGTATGACAGGTCGACCCCGATAGCCTTGCTCGGGACATGGGCTGGTCTATTAGATTAATTGTCTTCACACATAAATTATGTTTGCGCCATTATGAATAGTAGATATCTAGAGGACCTCCATTAAAGTATCTTCTTTATATCTTATGATTTATTTGGCTTTTATTACGATCTCTCAATTAAAAGTTAAATAGTATACAACAGGATATGCCTTAATATAAAATAACATATAATTTTTAGCTTGCAATCGCTTCAAGCTACGTGCGATCTACAATGTAAATACATGTTAATGTATGTACATTTTGCAAAAAGTGTTTTGTTTTTTTCTTTTTTTTTTACTACTATGAAGGTCAATAATAGTCTAATAAAGACAATTCAATACCAATGTCATATCGATTACTAAATCGGCCGCTAGGGAATTAATTGAGATCTATCTATAACGATCGGCTATTATCTCTATTTCTCTCAGTTGATAAAACAAATAATTACTACATGCAAGTATTATTAAAAGAGCTAATAAATATACGCGTGTTGTAAATTAGTTCAGTCGAAGCGCTGGTACTCTTACAAAATCGTGCTACTGATCACCCGTGACGGATGCTAGCGATGTAACTTCTAAATTCTAAACGAAAAATCGTACTAACACTATCGATTATTACTAGAACGAAGCGATTTAGTAATACTGGCCAATTTCCTTTTTAAAAAAAAAACAATATTACCGGTATTTTTAACAATTTTTATCTTTAGAATGTTATCAGGCCCTATGAATACTGATTTTATTCTGAGTTATCTATTGGCACCTGCGCATTTTTGTTAGCAACTGAAATAATTACCAACCACTTTCTACAATCAGTCTCATGGTACGTAAATATCACAGAATTCACAGACTATGCATTTTTCGGACATTATCATTAATTAATTTGTTTGAAACACAGAGCAAGTCGGAGTTGCACTTGACCCAGTTTGGTGGATCCATTTCAGTTGCTCGCGCCTCTGATGTGTTTCGAATATTTGTGTGTTTTTTTTTTATTGTATCAGCAACCTTTATGCATTAAAGACATTTTATAGCAACTTTTTGATTGCTGCAATGGTTGAGAATTCGTGTCAATAGCAGGGGGTGGGATTGAACCCCACACCGGTACAATAACTGTTGATGAAACAGGTATTTGTTTCAAGTTGTGTATAGATCCATAACACAGGTTCATAATTTGGAATCAGATCGTTGTGTGATATTATATCCAATTCTTTAAACCGAAGAATGATCATAAGCTCTGCGTAGCTACATACAAAGCAACAAGTTAATGCATAAAGGACGTACAGTGTTAGGTATGTACCTACTTCACGAAACTGCATTTGGCGTTGCAATTACGTGTAAGTACGTGAAACTCGAACAATAAATCATCAAAGAAAGAGCATCGTCTAAAACTGTACCTTTTGCATTTTCGTGTAACGTTCAAAACACAATAGTGTTTAATTAATTCGGTCAAGCAAATAGTTTGAGAGGCACCAAGGTCGCGCCAGTTCAAAACTCAGAAATAGTTATTTGTAACAATCTAATAGTTAATAGCGAGAAAAATTCAAAAAGCCTTTGAATGGATTTTACCGGGGCCATCTATTCAGTTACCCTATACTCGAGTGATTTTAATTTTGTTAACCAACACGAGCTCTCAGTTTGCTCGTCACGTTCATGTGCTTTTTATTTCAGGTCTATGTCGATAACATATTAAACCTTGACAGTATACATTAAGATTTGTAATTATAGCATCAAGCTGGTAATTTTTTAGAAGTCGTGCATATTTGTAGTAACGACTTCTACAGGTCTATACTTGTTATTGAGTTTTATGTAATCTGTATATTGGCGCTTTTCAGACAGGAAAATAATATATCAAATAGATCAGACGATACATACAAATCATATTACACTTGTGAAATAGACATTTCTGTATTACTTGACTACCAGATTGCCCACTGTTAGCGTATTCCAGAGTGTTACTGAGTAATCTACTGACTGAGACCATGAAAGTCTGAAATATGAAATTCAACGAAATATTTGGTCCAGGCAAGTCAAATAGATGTACATTAGTTGGTTAGACACATGGTGTTCGCTGATTTGGAAGATGCTAGTCTGTAATACAGTCGTATTAATTAAAACGTATGTATATTTTGGATATACCCATCAATAAGGGTTTTCAAATATACAAAAACCGGCAGATGGCACGAGGGAGTCTCCTGGTCTTATCACAGTCACTATTGGCTCCTTGTTGACAGCATGTCAGTTTGGTTTGACAACTAATCAATGAGGAGGGTGACAAGACCGCAAGTCACAGTTACGCCATCTTTTGGATGTTTTATTTAAAAAAAACCCTCATTGCCCACGCCGTCGCAGCCGTTCGTATAACAGAGACTTTTAACGATTAACTTCCTTCCGCTATATACCTGTTTCATTTTATATTATCTCACTTTGGCTATTTTATCGACTTACTCATTAAATAGGATATTTATTGTGTAATTATTACCGTTAAATTATGGCTTTCATAGACCTAAAACCATTAATACTATAATATATTTAATTTGTCAACTTGTATCCTCGTTTTGAAATTCGATTGCAGGAGTCTACTACTCTTTCATTTATATTAGCCTTTTGTTGAAAGATTGTGTATAGCTTAAATTATTTAAATTGTATATTGCTTTTATTAAAGAAAATGTTAAAAACTTCAATTGAAATTGAGTTTTCAACTCTTACTTCAGTGACTGCTATGTTAATTATGCAAAAGAAACTTGTACAATTACAAATACAGAACAATTCGATGCGGGTACCGTAGAGAGTGTGTTCGATTAATGCTACACATTTGTACCCGAATATACGTGCCGCCTGCTTGAAACAACGGAGGCTATACAAAATGTAGACGCCGGGTCGGACGCGCGTCCTCCCATACAAAATACAGAATGTGGAAAAGGAATTCTATTTGGGTACAGTTCCACTAGTGTAGGTTCGAATTTTACGCTTCACGTGAGGTGCATTAAGAATTTGTTTACAACAGTTAGTCTAGCTGTAGTCTTTAGCGTTCAATTCAATCCATTGCGCTTGTTCAACATTCAATATCAGATAGTTCGCATTTTAGTAAAAGAGATTACTAGAAAAACCTTTCAAAATATTTTACACGAAATGTTAACCCTTTTTGAAAATGTTAAACCCCTTTTTATGAGATTAATAAATATTTTTTTTTGTCTTGTACAAAAACGGCTAAGTCATGTGAAAATGAGTTAACTTTTCATTTAAATTAGACGCATCCCCATATCATAAGTTGGATTAAAGAAACTTTAGTTACATAGAAAACATAAGGCTATTCGATAGTTATGTTTATAGAAGCGTACTAGTTTTAGGTCCAAGAATAAAATGGCGTCTCTACTAGCATCTAGACCAGGTAATATTGGTGGCATCGCAGCCAGTAGCCGCGCCTCGACCTGCGCCTGCGACCTTTGAAAGTAACAGTGTTCTTACAGTTGTCATGTCATTGACCCCGCCACCGGCGCCTTCCTGCACTCATAACAGACTGGTGATCAACTTTCCTCTCAGTGTTACACACCCACGAATCCCACCATTATTTTTATCACTTCTATTGATGTCGTAATTGCAAGTAATCTTTTAACAAGCGATAATTGCCATCGTTATTGTGTTACAAACGCTTGTCGCTAAAACAAAATGTTGCGTTTGTAATAATTGCACTTGTCAGATGTTGCAGTTGATTTGTCATGTTAGTTTTCATGATATGTGCATAGTCTTTTGACTTTAACTTAAATTTCGTATCTCGTAGGTGTTTTGGGCCCTGGCGTCTTTTATTTTAGTAACTGCACCGAAAGCACCTGTTACTGACACCCTCTAAACGCGGAGAATGAACCCAGTGTAACAACGCATCTTGAAGGTCCTTCTTAAGCGGTGGCATATCGTTACACACATGCCTATTAGTTTCCCATAGTTTCGATACGGTCATGAACTCGTAGCCTAAAACGCCCTATCATGCCATATCCGTACCCTTTAAGCGTCGGCCGAAGTGAAAGGAAAACGATCTACGACACTTATCTAAACAAAGATGTGGGTACGCTGTTCACACGCTATTGTTACTCGTTATTAAACGCGTCCAAGGTGTGACCTGCCTGAATTGAGTTTTACGAATTACGTAATCTAATTAGACAAATGCGATTAGGTTCTCAACAGTATCGAGTGGAGTGCTACGTTTGAAAGTTACGTCGCTATTCTAGAATGTCAACCTCGAGCGAGGACGAGGAGATACCTCATCTCGGGCAGTGAGAATGAATGTATATCAATATTTGTATATGTTATTGCAGCAATACTGTGTGAATTCCTCGAATATAACATTTATTACATTCACGTAACTCTAATTCGATTGAAATTTAATATTATATTGAATGAATTGCATATTTTTCGGCAAACTTTGATAGAAAACCGTTCAAATTTAATGAAAAGAAACTGGACCATAACCAATTATTTTGCATTATTTTATAGTCTACTTTTTACCCACACTTATCTTGTACTTTCGTAGATAACTTAAAGACCTTTTGGTGGAGATACATTTCCAAATGTTAAGGCAACATCCGAGAGCATAAAAATGTTTGTTATTAGTGTACATAGTTGCTGCATTAAGTAACATTGATTGTTCACCTTTGTTAATATATTTGCAGCATGGTTACCTAATCTTATCGTGCTGCATCTTTATCTTATCGTGTTGCATAATGTTGCCCTATAAAAATACCTGGTTTAAGGATGGTTCAATAGTAACAGAAAATTTATTCTATAAACGTTTACGGAAAATATGTATTTAGGAGCTTAAAATCTTATTTTACTTCTACCGTTTCAATATCGGTCCATGTAGACAGCAAGTATGTAGTAGTGGGTACGGATACTAAATAAGAATTAAATGTTTTCTTACATCAAGGCAGAAATATGTTTAACATATTTAATTGTATAATTTTTCACTTAGTTCGTCTGGTGATGGTCAAACTTTTGCAAATTGAACGGGGAGCTATGATATTGTATTTATTATTCAAGACTCAAAGAAAAATAATGTTTGGAATCCCTATATTAGGCAGTGCCGGAGAATTACTTGCGCCTTAGCCAAGCTGCGGGCCGAGCCACGACTGTCTTCTTATAGGATTTTTGACCCTCTATACTGAATTAATACCAAGAATTTGATACCGCTTTGAGCTCTAGGGTTTACAGTTACTGCAATAACCTGTTTAATGTACAGAGAGACGAAAACCTCTAGTTAAAATTAATCGATTGCGATGAATGGGTAGGTAGGTACGTCAAAAGTTGAACCTCAAGAATGCAATATAGGCCAGGACAAGCACAGAGCCTATTTTTTTTATCTAGAAACTAGCAGCACCCTTCGGTTTCACCCGCGTAGTTTCCGTCCCCAAGGGAATAAAATATATATAACCGCTGATAAAGCATCTTTCCAGTGGTTAAAGAATTATTCAAATCGGTCCAGTAATTTCGGAGCCTATTCAATTCAAACAAGCAAACAATCAAATCTTTCCTCTTTATAATATTAGTACATATAGATAAATAGTCCCGCGTAACGATAAAATTCCCCTGTCATAGTATAAATTCTAAAACCAGTTACCTAAAAGCTTATTTTTAACCATCACTGTCAACAACTACATACCATAAGCCTTCTCGTGTGGAGCAAATCAAATGTCTTAATACGAGTTCCTGCCGGATTGTAGCAGTGTTATTCTCACGAAATAACATTAATCTCATGAATTGAGCAATGCCTTCCTGGCGATTGGTAATCATAGTAGTGCGGAACCATCGTTGTTCCGTTTGAACTCCGTTACGAATCGGGGTCGATGAACGCGTCTCTTGATTAAAAATAACGATCACAAATTAACAGCAGTAGTAGCTTTTTTTGAAATAGCCGTTCATAAGCCTAGTAATATACGTATTGCTCGAGATACATAGCGTATCCACAATAATGTGTATGTAATGTTCACACGCTTCAGTTATTAGTTTAGTACAATCTAACATTTTATGGTTATCAATAATATACTACAAGTATATTATTAAAATACAATAATGACGGTAGTAATATCCCTGACATCTTTGTAAACTTGATAAATTGGAAGACACAATCAAATGTTTGGTCAAGGACTCGTCTCTTACTGAAGTATATTTGGTTTTACAATTTCTATAATGGCACTGATGTAGAGTATTTTGGGTTTATAAGCAGAGGGATTTCCCCATAATCAAATCTCTAGGCTGGGTGTGTAGTAATTTTTTACGTCATCAAAATTAGTTGTACCTAACAAGTAATTATTTATATGATTATTTAGTTACTGTGTTGATTAGATAAACCTGTGACCGAACCTCTAACTGGACCATTATTTATACAAATATTAGCAACATGATTACTGTATTGTATTAACCTATAATAATATGTAGCATAAAAGGTCACCCCAAGTGGAATACAAATACCTATATTTTCTACGAATAAGAAGTCCGACGCTTCCAGAAGACTTAATTTGCTTATTACATCTAGCGCATTAATATTTTTTAGCATAAAAGGCAATGGGTTTTACGCTCACTTCGAGTAAACGCGTGGTCTCAAAGAAGAGACTAAATGAAAATATTTTTCGCCCCGATATATTATATATTTTATATTCTTAATATTATAAAGAGGAAAGATTTTATTGTTTCTTTGTTCGTTTGTTTGCATCGAATAGGCTCCGAAACTACTTGACCGATTTTAATAATTCCTTGACCAATGGAAAGTTACTTTATCAGCGAGTAACATAGACTATATTTTTTCCCCGTATTCCCACGGAAACGGGAACTACGCGGGTGAAACTGCGGGGCGCTGCTAGTATCTTGAAAATAATCCTCGTTCATAGAATATTTTTAGACAGACATAACAGACCAAATTCGCCCTCGCGGTATGTGAACACCATAATGGATAAATCCCTTGAATTAGTTGATTTACATGGATGTCCCTACCTTATACCTTTTATAGGAAATATTTTTTTTATACGTGTGATTTTACCCATTATCTACTGATTTAGGCAAAGATAAACCCTTAGGTTACCCTAAACCAATATTGGAGTTAGCCGAATGTATACCTAGAAAGATGTCATAAATATAATAGACCCAGGCGGCTAGCGATATAGCACTAAACTGTTAATGGATGATGAGACCAATGAGAGAAACTGTATTATTCACTACCAGTCGTAGGTAAATTAGCTTTTGCAGTGTAAATGATCAATGCATTAGAAAATTTAAATCAACATATTTTATGTTAACATTTTCTCTGGCAAGTTTTAGCATCAGAAAAGCTCTTGCCTATGGCATTTATTAATCCATTGCATTACGGTAAGTGCATTTAAACTGCAATGGTTATTTTATATTTTAAAAGCATGTTGCAGGTGTGCTGTATACTTATCTAGACAAGTCTATACAGGTTTTTATACAAGTAGAAAGCAGGTGGACTTATTGATGAATACGTACACTGAACACTGAGGAACTTGGCTACGTTGCACTCGCTAATGTAATTACCACGAATATTTGCACATATTAAGGGCACTCTGTTATTCTTAATTTTATACAAAACCGGTATTTGTGTTCAAATACTAATTACATAACATAACATAACATCACGCCCATAATCCCCGAAGGGGTAGGCAGTGTCAAAGGGGCAGCAGGCCCCTTTAACCACATTCAGCCAAAAACTGGGTTAGATGGAAAATTTTAAAAATGTAGTGACAAATGGCTATCTCGTCGCCTACACAATCACATACCCACAACCCCATATACCATTAATCGCCTTTTACGACACGCTAGGCAAGAAACACAGTCGGCGCATTCTGTTTTAAGTCCCAGACCAACATCTTACGAAAATACTAATTAATTTTTTAACAATTGTCATAGTACTTATATCGTATACTTTCATTGTTATTAAATTCTTGTTAAAAATAAAAGTAACACATCCTAATATCTACCAAATGTTCAATGTAGAATGAACAGTCATTCAAGAAAGTTAACAGCAAAATATAGTATCTGTTCCAAATGGAGTCCCAGTATGATTGTTTCCACAATTCCTGTTCCCCCCACGATCCTTGCTCACTGAAAAATCTCTTTCGCGTAACAAATATATAAACAACACAAAAGAAAGCCCAGCACGCTGGATACTCCAGTCTCATCTTAAGTTCTTAATGCTTTGTTAATTATCTCTTTATTTATGAAACCCACTTAGCCGTTTTTTCAACTAGATTTTGAGCAACGATCGCCGAGATGGAATACAAAAGAATAACAGTGAAAGTGTACCAACAACCACGTGCATAATGCTTCTAGTGTAATATTATTCAAATTAGTTTAGTGATAACAATCTCTGCGGCTGGCCTCAGACCTCCCATTGGTTTGAATCAACCAGGTCGAATTGAGAGTTGTCTTACTTTTGAACACCCAAGCAGCAAAAACCGATTGCGTCATAGTTTATTACCATAATCGATCAAGATCATAATCTTTCTTACATAACGAGTATGATAGAGAAGTATTGCCAATCGTTAATCGAGAAAATCTATTGAATCGATGACAGTTATCACCCTTCAAAATGTTTGTAATAACAATCATTATTTTAAAATTAGTACACATTATCACCATTTATAGGGAAACAGTATAATATAGAGATACGCAGACAGACGGAGCTTTCGTTTCCACAAGATTTGGTCTAGCATTTGACCGTACATGCAATATTTCAACACAAATTATTAAATACATATTTGCTAAACGATTTAATACGAACAAGCAAATAGTTTTGCATTGCACTTTATATTATGTTAGCAAAAATAAAAGGGCTCTCATACATTTTGGTGCGTTTTCAAGGTCAGGTCAGGATTACTTGCTGGCTATTCATTCTATTGTAACGGTACAGTAATCGAAACAGCGGTGTGTACTTAATTCACTTTCCTCCGCCTTACTTGATATAAAATAGCCTTGACTGACGGATGAATTTCTACTTTTGTCACTTCACCTTGCAGACACTGGTATTCATTAACCAAAATAACATGACGATTGTCCGTACGATTTAAGGCCATAATAAGTGGTATAATTATATAGTATCCAAACCGTATAATATCGAGTCAACTGCTTACTATATTATTTATTCGCAATAGAAGTGACGATTTCTTTGCATTTTGCATAGAATTTTATCAGCCGCCATGCCAATCACTCGGATACAAGTACTTTCTGCTAGTGTATCCGCGAATACTTTATAGTATCTCATAATAACAAATGAGTAATGCCTATAGTTTTGTTATTTGGAAACAATTTAGTCCATTTGGACACAATATTTTCATGAAACAAACCTTTGAATATGTGCTCGAGCTGCCGCTAGTAATATCTAATTTTTTTATAACCTGGCTATGTTATGTTCACCGTAATATCTCTTGATAGCGTTCCCATGATCAAGAATCGAGGAATGTAAGTCATTGTAAGGTCCAAGACCCGTTGTTCATCCGCTAAGCGTTGGATCGCTAGGAATGTTGTCCTCGCCGGTTCGCGGTCAGTCTGCCGCGTGCACGCTGCATGCGACCATAATGCACTTTATGCCGCATACGAAAATATCGAAATATTTATATTTATAACAACTCGCCTCAGTTTAAGGAATCTTAACGTTCCTTAAACTTTGGCAAGTATTATTCTGTCTATACGCCAGCAGTGTATTATTAAGTTCCTATTTACAAATTATATACTTGATAATTTTCAACATATTTGATCATCTTTGACGGGGGCAAATATACCGTTCGAAATTATAGAAATTTCTACATTTTTTTAAAACTGAAATAGTCAGTTAGTTCCTATAATACTACATTTACCTTTCTTGTATTCTTTTGTATGTATGTACCTACCGCTTGTAGTGGAGTTATAACTTATAATTTTTAATATATATAATATATATATAGATAAATTTTTGTGCGGGCAGATAGACATTGGCTTGTAGGTATGACTAAGACTTTAGATCAACTCAAGCTGATCAAGCACCAACCACCACCATAACCACCCCATATATACAGATATTAGGATAAACCTTATTTAATTACTTTAAGACAATGTTGTTCTAACTCTATCTATACTTAATATCTGACTTGGATACCATCTAACATTCTAACTTAGCCCGTTCACAATGAACGTAATGGAAATAAGAATGCTTGAAAAAACGTAATGTTCCACTTCTAACATATGTACGGGCGTCATGCTATTTCATAAGGACCTTAATGTAAATATAATATATCGGGTCGTTGAGAGAATGCCAATGTGAGTATTGTGATTTAGTTGTTTGAAATAGGCGGCATGTTGTAAGTTGTGTTAGTGTTTGTCATAAATAAGATATATGTCAAAATTGCCAACATCAAACGATACGAACTAAATTGTGTAATTTCGGCAGTTTGCATATTCGTTTATTGACTAAAACAAATGTTCAGACATACTTGCGAGTATAATTATTTGTAAAGTGCTTTTTAAATAAAAGTAAAAGGTATGTTGCGTCGTAATTAAACAGTACCGACGGATCCTACGAATATGATTGATGCATAGCATTGTGTTGTGTTGTGATCTATTATCTTTCATCAATACATCTGGTAAAGATTCATGCACTTGATTACGAGTTAAATTGAATGCGCTCAAGCAATTTATGGCTAACAAGTGCTAAGATTTTATCAGACGTTTCGTAGAGAATTTTTGTGATTGTCTATCGTACTGTCCGTCTTGACTCCAAAGGTCAAAATCTGTCTATTATTCTTTAGTGGAATCATTCACAGCTATTTTCTGTAAATCGTTTTACATCGGCAAACAATACCATTTGGTAGACATCAATAGAAATTTAGATTCTCATTACGTATACGTCAATTCAAGAATTGAAACGATTTAATCATTACGTTGGCAGGTCACGAATGTAATTAAATTACCATACGAGAAGCTTCCTTTTAATTGAAACCGTTCTGTGAATTGCTCCGATTGATTTCGTGCGCATGCATTACGGTCGTCGTTTTCTAAACCACTTTCATTGCCCTGTGAAAATATAGCGCCCCTGGCATTTCGTTCCCCTAGCTAGTCTTGGCTTTCCCAATACTTCATTACCCTTCCGACCCGTGTTTATTACGTGGCTCGCTATGAAACCGGCGTCAACACAATAATGCCGGGTCGTGGCGTTTACCGAGGGTCTCGAAATAGCGCAGGTTTTCACTTGGCTCAGTGACGCTTGACGCTCTAAAAGTTACTCAAAATTTGCAACTGTTGCCGTTGCAACTTTCTTCATTACCATCACAAATGTATGTACGATACACACGAGTCCTCATTTAGACATGTAAATCGTCATTTACTTCTACAATTCTAATCTTAGTCTTGGCACACTAAGTTTCTCCAGACGAAGACTGCTTTAGATCTTTTCTGTTTTTATATATTATAGCAGTACCAAGAACTACGGTTTATTCATCAGTTGCCTAGTATCATAGCTTCTGAACCTATTTTAAAACGTCCTGTATGATAGTTAAATTTTATTTTGCATATACATCGCCTCATTACTTACACTTGTCTCTGGAAAATTCCAAATTTTTCTTTTGGTTGTTCTCCGTGGATCAGTACAGTATATTACATTATTGTTTGACCTATCCTCCTTATTGGTTCTTTATTGTATCACAGAAGACATTTGCCACTGCCTCGGTCTCCGGAGAGCTTGATTGAAAAGGCTAGCGGAAAAGGGATTCGCAATGACGCAGTCGGGTTCTGACGTAGTGAGCCAGCCGGCGCCTCGGCGGGGGGGTGGCGATCGATACACGGAGTCGCGTGGGCGTGCACCCCTATTCCCAGAGTATTGCACTTTAGATATTCGACCTTAACACCCACATTTCACGGCCCCTTTTAGCAATAATCTAAAACGGGGTGTAAGAACGTAATAATAATGTGAAAGAATTAGTATTAAGTTCAAACGTTTTTCATAGAAGCTGGTATTTTGCTACCATAGCTATATAAATTCTACATCATAATACACTAGTCATGTAGAACGTTTATTATATAGATGTCTAATCTGGCTACTTAACAGTAAAAATTTAAATGCTCCAGTCAACAATTGAGATTCATTGTTTTTATCTCATTGTCACCAGGGACAGGTACCAAATCGTAACTGTTCTCCTTTATTCTACTGCTCGAAGTATTATGTAGTTCAACAGCATGTATGTAAGTAAAACAAAAATTTCGGCTGCGCCGTTGAACGTATTGCGGAAACCCGTAAGCTTAGAGAGGAGTAGGTATGTTCGAAAATAAAATTAGCATCTCATCAAATTGCGTGTGGTGTCGTCCGTATGCAAATTGATCTGAATGTGGACACAGTTCGAAGACGGTTGCAGTATAGAAACAAATTAAAATGACGCTAAGATATACGGAGACATAAGGATGAGTTCGTATCACGCGTATATACTCGTATGTACGTTTCTGGCATTTTGAAACTTAATACGTATGTCGTTCTAATAGAGTAAATATTTTGCGTTATAAGATTTGTTCGGAGGTTCCTCACTGTTATCTGTTGTTCATCGGATCACGTACAAGCACATACGACAATGCGTACTGCGTGTTCAGAGCACCTTCATGTCTTTACTAGCAACGCTCATATTGCTGTTTCCTCTAGTACCGTTAGCTGGCAGAGGTTAGATAAAATCGCGTGTTTTCAATGGCTTTACAAGTATGAATTTATGGAACACTTGTAGTGCTGATTGTCCTAACTGAAGCTTTTGCTGGACGCATAATAACTTACTCTAGAAGTCTAGAGACATGTTTAAATAAGTACATTTTTTGATTTTTTTTAAATTCGTCTAAACTGAGTATCTTTCAGATATTCTCTCCTGTAGTTGTGTAAAGAACCTACACTTTTTGTATGTTACAGTGAAAACATTATTTTTGTGGTGGAATCTTACTGATCTATTCTAATAATTCAATAAAACTAGTAATATAATTATTATAAAGGTGCAAATTCGGTATGAAGTGCAATGTCATACATATTAGTATACATATTGCAGTGTCGCCCAGCTTATTCTTCGGCCTTGGCCGACCTTGCTACCGTGTACAGAAAGAAAATTCAATAAGTGTAAATATTTAAATCGTTTTGTTTTACTTAAACTTCGTGAATCATTCACATTGATGTGATCTAGCATAAAACGCAATTTCTTGCTAAGTGAAATACAAGCAGTTTATTTGTTACACATTAATACATTATCTAATTAATTGCATTAATTACTCTATGCCGCCAAATTAGATATGTGGAACAATTATACATGAAGTTTTTATATTTGGACTGTGTATCATAAAAAATGACGATAAGAAATATTGATAATGCAGTATTTTGTCCAGTCTAATTCGCCGTATTGTGCAAGTTCAGATTATTTATGATTTATCCTGTTCAATTAAATAATCGCCTGCCTGTGTAATTGACCTGAATTTATTAATTGACTAGCTTTTATCTGAGGCTCCGCCCGCGTGCATTTCGGTTACAGAAACGTTATCGTGTGTCCGGTAGGTTAAATTTTACCGGGTTAAAATTGTGACTATGTTACTTATGGTTAATGTAACTTTATAATAGCGAAAGTATTTTTAAACACAGTCCAGTACTTTTTGAACCTATTCGTTAGACTCATACAATTATACACAATTGTCCAATGTCCTTATAAAATTTCTGAAGACATGAACAGGTCGTTTGTTCCTGCATCTTGTAAAACGAAAGCATGTGTAGTAGTGCCAAGTATTATCGGCGGTCATTAATACGACTCGTTATCGGCTCACATGAGACACACTCGCAGCCAAGTTTCCGTTCTGCCATTCACGATACCCATTATGCTGAGTATACGTAGCATACAGAAGGCTGACGATACAAGGCCAATACATACAGTCTATCCACCACTCCATAATATTAAAATACCAGATTCCTGACTAGTTTGTGACTTGACTATATAATATATGAGACAACCACAAGGCTGTCTTGGATATTGTTTAACTTAAAGAAGAAAGGGGGGAATGGGAAATGTGCCCTTTGCTGTATAATTGCTTTTCTACATTGGTGTGTTATATTATGTTATATTATAGATAGCTGGGTATATATCTATATAATATATCTTCTGTTCTGTTCTAATAACCCACAAGGGACAAATCTTAGTTAGACAAGTTAGTCACACTCATTTTTCTTCTGTAGATATAGTTAAATGAAATCAGTTAAGGTAAAACTTAGCCTCAAAAATAAAGTTCAAGATTCACCCTCGGTTAAGAGGCACATGGCCTTAGCATTGAGCGACCACCGCAATTGTTTTTAATAATTATAATCAAGCAAACTAAATTTGCCAAATATGTACGTTTGCCTTCTGTACATTATTTCGAGTTTTACAATCACAGTGGCCATAGTTCTCCGCATTTCGCAAAATAACCTTTTCACAAGTAAAATAACATTGCAGCGTAACTCGCAATTGTCCAATCAGGAATGATTTCGAATATTTGCGTTGCTAATTGAACCGATTGTCACGTAATATCAATGGTAATGGTCTGCCATGTTAATTTGATAATAGTTTTTATGTTGTGCTGGCTCATTCACGTGCTAATGTTTGGATAGTCATTTTATCCATCCGTTATAATAATTAAATATTCATATGGATTCGCATGCAAACAATTAAGGTTTCCTATTCATATTATTAATATCCCCTATGCCCATAAGGTATCCCAACACTCTTCTTTCAATATTGATTCAATTTGTATTCTTCTAACCTAAACATCTGATTGATGATGATAAGGCAACCGTGAAGCATATTATTCACAACAATATCAATTCAAATAATTTGTGTTTCCAGCCTCATTTCGAAATCAGGCTGCAACCAAGTTTCTCACCAAATAAATAAGCATGTGATCGGATGGTGGCAATGTGCTATTACCAGGTTATGAAAACATATTATAGGTATATCTGTCGGCTTTATTTAGAAGAACTATTAGGTTGCTTCAACAGGTTTAATGTCCATAACATGGAGGTGAATCGGCAATTGAAATCAAGTGCTTTACATCTAGTACTGCAGTTTGTAGCACTTGTCCTTGCAATCAGAGACGTAACGACGGAAATGTATCGTGAAAGTTATTTTCTCAGGCAGTCCCCAGCCCGCGCCTCCACGCACGAAACCACTTTCGCTGAGCCCCAACATTTCTGCCGAACTCTCATACTGCCCAAGGTTAGAGGCGCAGCGGTAGACCATAATGCGAAACGATTAGCAGCAATTTATTCAACAAAAAAATAATGACCGCCTAGCGCACTTGCTTATCATTCTGACACCGATATTTTAATACGTTTCGCTTCCTCTTCTATTTTAAATTACATGGCGCTGAGGTGGTAGTTTTATGAGTCGTAAAAAAACGTTTTTTTGATACATTTTGGATCGTGACTCACTTCAGCAGATTTTCATATTAAATTGTTAACTATAGACTTCAAAATAGAAGAAGAAAATAGAAGTTCTCACCTTACCGGTAAGCGTATGTTCTGTTTTATTTGTGCGACATTTCGAGTGAGTATTCCTGTAATAATTTCGCACTTATCAATAATTATGATGTACCATTACTAAACAAATGTTAGAGATAGTTAGGTACTAATATGTAGTTTCTGCTCTCGCTATTCGTACCGCTAAATCTTTTCACTCGAAGAACTGTAAATATGATTGCTCCCACGCGAACAATGGGGACACCCGCGAAACTGATTGTCTTTGAATCGATTCAATTTCACCTTACAGACGCCATGGCCTGACGTATTAATCAAGCAAGAAATGAGCTCTATTCAAGAGTGCGCCGTGCCGATGTAACAACGGCTGTCTCTCTAGCTAGACGAAACAAGGTTTTCTTTTCACCAAAACGTCTTTATTTTCTGTGTACATTATGAGTGAAATTCTATTGTGGCCGGCCTTTGTCGATCTACAGACATTTAGCAAGCTTATTCACATGCGATATTGAATTTTGTAACATTTATTAGAATGGCAAATTGAGTAAAGACTCAATTTGCCATTCTAATAAATTTGGCAAAAAAGGAATTTGGCAAAGGCCAAATTCCTTGCCTTTCTAATTCTAATAAATTTTAGATGAAATTTTCACCTGGGTTAATTTAGTGTTAATACCAGAACTATCATCTCCTATCAGGCTCCAAGGTAGCTTCCAAAGCTTGAAGATGTAAGTCATGCCACAATGGTTTCTTAGTATGATTTTGCTTTGTAACAGCTACACTGAGCTCATAAATTTATAGGACATTTGTTAAATATCTAAAACGCATTCGCTTGACTACGATCAATTGATTACGTTGAAAACACAGTTCACATTATTGTTTCCCCTTTTATAAGACTAATATCAATTCTGTGTAAATCAAATAATAAAACGTAAAGCCTTCCTATTTGTTACATAACTTCAACTTATATGCAGAATATATATTATATAGTAACAAGTAGGAAGGCTTTACGTTTTATTATTTGATTTCTACAGAATTGATATTAGTCTCATACGGTACTTGTATTCCTGAGGCCCACCAATCGATGCGTTTAATGGTCAGGATTATCCGTTGTGTAATGCGCCTTAATCGAGTTACGTTGTCTTGTTCAGCTGTGTGTCGCGGCCGACGCTTTGTTTGTCGTTTATAGAATGAAGTGACGCAATATGTAACGCACTCCATTCTACAGCCTTTATGATACGCGTCTTGTCCGGTGTACGGCGTTGCCTCACCGCTACGACGTAATGTACATTCCAAAACACATGTGTTTTCGAGTCAGTGAATGAAACATTGAACTTTATTTTAATAAATGTGTTATTTACTTAGCCGAACAATATGTAACAATATATACCTAAGTAAATAAGTAAGCGGTAGATTTCAAATTCTATTCTCTATATTGTTGGGTACATTTTTTCCCATGGATCCTAGTACACTCGATGCTTTTAACAACGATGCATTGCATTGAGGACACGCCCGCAGCCTCCAGGGCATTTATGGATCGCTGCAGCTGGCGTACAGAGTGCGGCATTATAACTTGTTCGATTCTCGCTGTATCTTGCATCCGAAAAAAAACACTTTGTGATAATGTTAATATGTATTTGGCCCGTCGTATCTTTATAGGTGCCTATACTATTTAGAAATAGGTACAGCATTTACAATGGGAATCATTAATGCGATTGGTATTTGAGACTGGTGCCTTAACTAAGCGGGAATAATGAACTTTGTTGGAAGACTAGGCCTCTTATTAAGATCGTATTAAAATTTCGACCTAGAATATCTTGAAGACTATGTGGTTCATGTACTAACATGCAAATTGTCCCCTATACTTAACGGTGATGGAATGTTCAATGGCTGAGAGCTAGACATACATAGGTCAATAGTGCAAGAAGAATATAAAATTCTAAGATAGTAAATAAATAGTATAGAACTAGCTTTAACCCGCGGCTAGGCGTCTTGCGGAATCTACAAACGAAAACTGATAATAATAAGTCAAATGGAGATTTAATTAAATTTGGTAATTTAATTTCTAAAATTGGTATCTTATAATTACATAATGACATATTTGCTGAATAATGGCTACATAAATATGATTACAATTAGAGCAGCTAAGTGCTAGTGGACTTTTAAATTATAGCTATTGTGCGTGTAATTGTTTTTAAAACGGTTAAAAGTGTATTGGTGTTGTAATAGCGTTTGCATTCGGTTAGGAAATTATTGTTTGTGTTTTTCTTTTGTTTCAGGTTTTAAACTTGAAGCAAAAGGTTCTTTGTATTGATGTACTATTGAAAAAATAAAAAATCTATTGAACCAAATAGTGCCACTGTATTTGAAATAACAAATATCAAATGGCCTACATTATTAGTAGACTCTAGATTACCAACCAAGATTACATAAAAAGCATATCTTTCTTATATTGCAATCACTAAATTATAGTTATCAGTTGTCGATTCAAGTTTAAGTAACAGCTGTATATCCAGTTACCAGTCAACGTTATACTGTGTAGTTAACACCCATTAGCCGGCCGTTTTAAATGGTATATGAAGTTTTGTTGACCCCATGGGAAAGTTGTACAAGTATGCTAAAAACGAAAGTGCTCTGAAAGTACTTGGCCTAAAACAATTTCGATGTTCTGAAACAGTTTACAATATTTTCTATTTCCTCATCTGCTTCATCCTTTGTCACTGAGAAGGAAGAAAGGACGGATAATGCCGAAATATTTTTGTGGAACCGACTTAAATATTTTACACAAACGCTATCGCATATCGGTTAACTGCACACTTAACAATGCCATAAACCTGTGCACTTATCATTGCACTTAGAAAGTTTGAGTGGGCGACTAAATAATCTTGAAATTCATGCACTCAGAATGCAATCCAGTCCAATGCATACGGAAACTACCGTGTTTAGCAATATTTATTTATTTATTTATTTATTTATATATAATTTATTAATATATTTGAAAATGTCAATTGGGTGATGATTAATTTATTGCTTAAAGCAAGCTGGCAAGCTTAATAACCTGCTTATACATACTTATACATACCTTATACATACCTGCTTATGTCATTATACAGACAGGTTTTTAAAAAGTTTTACATGTCTGCATAGCATATATTGATTGCTATAAAATCAACGACCATGTAATAATAATCTTGCATAATTAAGAAATTTAACGTAATAAAAACATCATCGGAGCAGTTTCGATAATGACATTACTCATTCCATTTAGAGTCTAAATAATCCTTTACCACGACAATGTTCCGAGAAGAGAAACCGGTTGCCCACTGAACACTGGTTGTTAGTCAATCCTATAGTTGAACCAGATTTTCTACTTTAGATTTCCATACCAGTGTTCATATAAAATAGTTAAAGTTTTTTTCTGCAACACATGTCGTGAAAGATTTGGTTTTGGGCGTCAATAATATCCGTCGCCAAAATGTGGTTACTTCATAGGATGTCACAAAAACTCGGAAATCCTCCTTTATCTGTGGGAATAAGCTTTATAAACGTGTCCAACGCGCAACTGTCTCAGGGTCTTATAATTTAATCTTCGAGTGCAAGCAAAATTCTCATGTTACTTAAACTAAATCCATATTCGTTGTAATCAATGTCATACTGTGAATAAATCTGCTATTTGTTAGGTCAAGTTGCCTTAATATATTACAAAAGCTATAAACAAACATTAGCAAACTGATTTCTTAGCGTAATTTACTTTTTTTGGCCAATTTATTACTTAATTTATCTAAATCCTTGATCTTTATGTAATGACGCCTTACAACAATTTATTCACCAGTAAGTGGTGATGATGACCTCACCGAAGACCAGTAATGATGTGTCATTCTATTTATACTCGAATAACCATAAGAGGGACAAGATTCTTACAATATAAATGTCTTTCGCTGTAGAAATACATAAATTATACATTTATCTTTAAAAAAAAATACATAAAAATCTCTAAGACATTACGTCGTACATGTGCTTAATATAACAAGATAATTATGTCATTGAATATTGAATACTATAAGATATTTCATTAAGAGTGTGTCTGACTGTCTCTGGAAGGAGTCTGTCTGTCAGTCTTTATACAACAAGAATTTTTCATCAAACAAAGGAAACACGCACTTCATTATTGCAATATTGTGTGTAAAATCACAGCGTGCTTACCACTAACATTGGAAAAATATAATGAATTGTATAAAAACCGATCAATTTCTTAAAAAAAATATATAAAAGGCTATCGGTGCAAATAAAATTATCATAATATCTGCTTCGACTTTCAACGGCGGCGGACCAAAAATGTTGTCATCCGTACACACATAGATAACCATATCTGCTTCTGTTACTAGTAGACTAGGAAGTGGCTATTAAACATCGCAAAAGGAATTTCCTAGTTGATTGTCGTGTGACGACGCTGCAAGGCCCGGCAATTACTAATACGACATATCGATGCGCAAGGGCAAGCTTATCGAATTGGGACAAGTTTTGATGGCTTCTGGTTGGATGTGGGAGTTTGTGCGACTTGCATGCAGGTGGTGATGTAACAACACATTACTCTACTACAATTAGAAATTGCCCTGATAACGATTTTTCCCATATACGCACTTTTCTCGGCGCGTCGTACAGTGTGTGCTTTTGCAATAGTTGTAATGTGATCATTCAGGTTCGATCTAAAAGAGTTTCCGTATATTTATAATCGTAAAGCATGTAAACTACTCGAAAGTTCATGTAATTATGCGATATGCACTTAATCCTACTTTTGAAATAAACGAAGCAAATTACTGGAAGAGCATTTTTTGCGAGTTACCTTTCACCGCTTACTCGATTTCGCATTCATGTTCGGTAATACATACCCACCATAAGTGCCGAATGTCATTGGAAAAGTACAATGGCATCATCATTTGGTCTCTAAAACTAAAACTTGAGACCAAATGCCCCTCTCTCTTTCTCATCGAAAGCAACTGTCTGTTTATCAGTTTTTTAATTGCTTTGTGTCTATCGTATTCATTTATTTTCTTGTTTGTTGCCAACGCAATAAGGTCAGCCTTATTCGTATTTCCTTCCCGATTAACTCTCGTGAACGAACTGTGTGCACCTACTAAAGGTACTGTACTAAACTTGAATGAATCACTATGACACAGGTATAAGTTCCAATTTAAAAATCAAAATAGGAGTACATGAGTAAAATATAAGTGTAATACATACAGCTATTTCAGAATAATGTTTGTTTACACACGAATACGTGGGCAGCGTTAAATGGGTAAAGCATCTAACCTTGTACCCATACTTGAATTTTTAGTAAGAACGTGGCTTCCTCTTCCACAAAACTGTGTATTTGTAGATTTGCGAGATTACTTATGAAGTACCTATGTTATGTATACTACGTATTACTCCATTAAATCACGACTACTGGTACATAATACATAGGCAGTTAGGTAAAACCAAACGGGGTAATAGCTACGTTAAGAAAATTATGATAATTATATCAAATTGTGACGCAGATTTATCGGCACTCAATTTATTTATTTTATAAGTATTTATCTATGTTAAATACTTATTTGATTTTTATGAATACGGTCTCAGTTGTTACGTTATTATGGCTCGTTGAAGTAGGCTACATATTAACTTACTTTAAATAGAAAGGAGACAATTCATTTATTTAAACATTTCAGAGCGCAATGTTCCGTATGTAAAGCCTTTTTTTTATTTTTACATTGGTTTCACATCACATTTCTTGATTGTATAAACCAGTTCTATATGTTGATAGAGAATACTGTGTCTCATCATTTTGTAACAGATACACGTTAATCAAATAACTTGAAGTCGCGGCAATTATGTCATGAATTTGCGTAGCATTATTTACAATTATACATATTTATCAAATCAATAGATAGACTGATTTACTATAGACTATATTCCTAGAAGATTTATAAAAGCGTACAAAATAATCATATAACTATGATGCTTGCGTTAGTAAACCACAACACTTAAACACTTTTTTTTGTAAATTCTCACCGATTAGTATTCTAATGAATAGCGTACATACACACCGCATAGGTAAATACGTAACGTTTTTTTCATTGACTAAATAAACCCCTGTCTTCATGAACGCCAACGTCACACCATTCGCCAATTTTTTCTCATTACCAACACATGTTGCAGTTTACGTTAGCATTTTTTCTACAGCATGACGGACCACGCCCTCGCCCTTGAGATTCACAAGTGCTTGTTTTTTTCGTTTCTGTTCTTTTACATTAGATATTTGACGGATTCTGTTTTGCATCCGTCAGCTTTAAGCTTTGGTTTTTTTGTGTCCAATGTAACGATCACATATGCAAATATTGACGGGGTAATCACTTTATTTGTAGTCTCACGTCAAAATCTTTACGGAATTATTGCTTAATCTTAAGTCTTAAGTCTTCTACATGTAGACACATTGAAGAATAACAAATTAAAGTTATTATGTCCTAGATGCTAGGCACAGGCACCTATAGAGAGCTTATAAATAATTTAGGATTCATTAAATATTGAAATTATGATGCGACACCGTGGGAAATTAGAGTCTGACAAATTGCTTACGTAGGTATACGCTGACAAAGCATATATTTAAATAGACAAATAATTTTTCAAATACATATTTATATAGATTATCTTAATATACGCATTGAGATCCTGTATTTGATGGAATGTAACATTCGTGATTGGTCCTTAATAAATATTATCTACTTACTTCAATATGAGTCGTACCTGTAAAACTTATTTACACCTAACCAACTAGGAACGAAATAACGATAGGAGGAATATCTAATTTCTTCCCGAGTTCTACTACTTATTGTCTTAGAACTTGATCCAACGCTAGGAGGAAGATCTCATTGTCCCTTGTTCAATACTAATTATGTTGTATGTGGTTGTTACAGGAACAAAGCGATCGCCGATTACCTAGGCAGCAATGGCTACACGGACGCGCTGGAAGCGTTCAAGAAGGAAGCCGACATGACCGGCGAGATGGACCGCAAGTTCGGTGGGCTCCTAGAGAAGAAATGGACTTCAGTTATTAGGCTTCAAAAGAAGGTGTGTATCGGACCTCCCTTGCATTTAATAAGAGTGAGAACGTCAGAAAGACCACACAACATTTAGATTGGGAGGTTCCACTTTGTCCCAATCCCAGTCTAGACGTAGACGCCTTTCGCTTGGTTGAATTTTAGTTAGAAGATGTGCTTGTAAGAGCAATCTCAGTTGGGATGGGTTCATTTTCAGGTATAGCGTTTGGCATCGCTTTCAAATGATTTCCTTCTGATCACCTGAAGACCGGTGATAATACAAGTTTCAATTACGTGAGATCCACGGACCAAACAAATTTAAAAACGACATCTTTTAGTAGGTCTCTTAGACTTGTCTACAACGCAATACTGGCTATAAGGATTAGTGTATCTATAAAAAGACCAGTTACTGATTAGAACTATAATATTTTAAATTATACTGTTATAGGCAGGGTCGTCACAACCCTGGTTTAGAGCTAATTCGTTCGATCGGCTTACCCGTCGATGGTCTTACCCCTACAAAAGTGTAACCCTTTCAAAGGGTTTCAAAAACCCTTTAGTATGGGTAAGAAAAATTGTTCAGCTTTTATCACGAACTCGTTAATTTTCAAGGGCTTTTAATTGAAGGGTTCCAAAACCCCTTTCGTATACATACATACATAATGTCACGCCTTTTTCCCATGGGGGTAGGCAGAGATCACGTACTTCCATTTGCTACGATCCTGACATACACCTTTCGCTTCTTCTACATTCATAAGTCTTTTCATACACGCTCGTCGGTTAAGGGTGCTGTTAACCTGACCTTTTGTTAATACATTACCAATCTGGTCATGGAAAGTCCGTCTAGGTCTTCCCCTCCCAACCCTTTCGTATGGGTAAGACAAATCGATTGGCTTTTTCACTAACTCGTTCATAAAACCCAAATGAAAACCCGTTCAACGGGTAACCAAAATCGTCCGTGTTTAGGTTTGTAGAAAAGTTAGATACCTAATTGCTTTTAGAAAACTCGCCATTACTCAATCAATATGTATGTTAATGCCGTGCTATCGTCGGTTGGACCATACGCGGAAGCGTGTATGTATTTCATTTTGTGTAACTCATTCCATTTATTGACGGCACTAATAATTATTGAATTGAATTACAATGTTATACTTATGATTAATGATGTCTATATCGGTTCGCATAACATTCCTCGCATTATACGAAACTGCACTTACATAAACAGTCATTAACACATGAACGTGACGATGCTCCAGTGGCCGTGCTCGTAATCTGTGAGATCTCGTCGTCGAACCTATCATCAATTTTGTTGCACAGACAATCGCCTAATCTATGGTCCAATCAACTGTTAATCTTTTAGTGGACTGATTTATCGTCGCATTGTGGTGTAAAAAGTTTAATCACATCCCGACACGGTTCTCTGCGGGGAAATAGATCTGATCGATCTGCCTTGGACGTTTCTAGGTCAGCAACGATTTTCCTACGGCGCCGGCCCGATGCAGGCGCGTGTTGCTCGTATATCACTGTGACACGATTATTCGCCGACTATCGCTCCAGAATTGCCGCTAAACAAAACAAATAACGCCCAAGGTGATTGTAATTGGTTCGGTCCGCTCTCATCGTCTTGAACCTTGCGCCGTTAATGGACGTCTATAAATCTCGGAATTGTCTGTTTACCTGATTGACCTCTCTGGAATGATATAATTACAATGTTAGCGTTCGTGTGAACTCTACAATTTGTTTTAAAATAACGCGGAACTGTATATATATAACAACAACATTTGTCACACGGGACATCTTTATAGTTTTAAGTAGCCACTCCATTAATACCGATGCAGGTCAAAATGTAACTGTCATTAGTAAACTTCACTTATGAATGCATATTTCAGTGCAACCGCATTGCGTCGTTAAATGTGCGCTGTTGTTACCGCCGGTGAATGTATTTGAATTATTGATGTATGCCCAAATTGCAGATTGTTGAGATAACTACTATGTAGCCGTATTTCAGCATTTTTAATTAAATTTCGATTGGGATTCTCAAAGCAAATGAAATGACGTTTTTAATACACCTAGGGGTAGGCAATCTAACGAGCAATAAACTTCTTAAACTACACTTAGCCAAAAGTTTACGTTTGTGTTTGATAAAAAATTTTCATCGTCTAACATAATCACAAAGCCAATAACCCATTAGCCGCCATTTAAGATATAAGTTGGGATATACTTTTTCTTTAGCCAACATAGGAAATAGACGTTTTCCATTAATATTCAACGTTAATATGGCGTTCGGTTCTCTCTGCCTACGCCGCTAGGCAAGTGGCATGAACTTTAGTTAGTTACTTAATATCTAAGTTTGAGGAATTGAAGTTTATGCATAATTGTATGAATTATGTTATTTCAGGTTATGGAACTAGAGTCCAAGTTGTCGGAGGCACAGAAAGAATTCATCGAGGGAGCGCCGACTCGCGGCAAGCGCACGCCCGCCGAGTGGATACCGCGGCCGCCCGAGAAGTTCTGTCTCACTGGTCACCGGGCCACTATTACCAAGGTACCATACATATATACATACACACACACATACATACATTCATCCATTCATTACATGCACAGTATCACGCCCGCAATCCCTAAAGCACATTTATCCCACAGTAAAAATTAGTTTTGTCTGAAGAAAACTTACCCAAATGCAAACATATGACTAGCTCGTCGATTACACCATAGCAAACCCAACAAGCAATACACCTTTAGTTGCCTTTTACGACATGCTAGGCAAGGAACACAGTTGACAAATTCTGTTTAAATCCCAGGTCAACAGAAAACCCGACAGAAGGAAAATACCTGATAGTAAACAGGGCCGTCTTACCTTTTATTATTTAATGGGAGAAAAATTAAGCTAATGTGTTTTTCTCGTCTGTCTGCATAGGTTTATCTCAAATACTGCTGCCAAAAAGGTTATTTGTGGTGTCCACTAACACTTTACAACAAAATAGACTGAAAAACGCTTGAATTTGCTTATTTGAAGTTATGACGAGTCGCCCGTTTAATATGAATTTAACCTGTAACCTGTTTCCGTATCCAGGTAATATTCCACCCCGTGTTCAGTTTGATGGTCTCCTCAAGTGAGGACGCAACCATCAAAGTGTGGGAGTTTGAGAGCGGCGAGTACGAACGAACCCTGAAGGGTCACACCGACTCCGTTCAGGACATCGCCTTCGACCACCACGGAAAACTTCTGGGTAAGGAACCACACTACATTATGAACGTCCCCGCGTACGATCTAATTCATGTTTGATTTATCCAATGGAACGATTTTTTAATAGTATATAATAACTTTAATAGTTCAGCTAAATACATTCATTGTTATGCAAGATAGGTGAGGTAGTTCATTGTTAGTATAATCGATTGCACAGAAAAGTCACTGTTTTATCAATTTAATAGATAGTCTAAAGAACATTCCTCTTTTTTTAATTAAAAACATTCTTAAACAGCGCTAGAAAAATCGCTGGCAGTTACTTCTAATCAAGAATCCTCCGTCCATGTCAATGTTTTGACGCGCTTTTACATATACATACAGAAGCACTTATTTTTAATCAAATTTCATAGTCGATGCTAAGTGTGCCATAAATATCATACATTATCTTATCTATTGAAGTAAACAGGACCTTGAAGTGATTTCCATTGAAGATGCTCACCTCCGATCCGAACAATGCCAGAGGTCTAGCGAACAATGACAACGTTACAAAATGCAGTCCCGAGTCGCGATGTCACATGTTTATGCATAAGTTTCCCTATCGGGGTTGTGTATACCAGCTTTAGATAGATACTAGATCTATACTAGACCGCATATGTTAATATACATATTTACTTTTGATTTAGACTTATGAGGTGAAATGTTCTTTGAGAAGTACGGTCGCTCTATTAACACTAAATTCTATTCAACAATAGATCCTATTTCAAAGTAATAAGAACTCAAATGTTTTACTTCCACAGTGCCGCTAATAGGATAGATGTCTAATTGTTAACATTGGCAACCTTGATAATGGCAGTTATTAGAGAATAGCCTGACTTAAATAGGACATAAATAAGAAGACTCGAGTTTTTACAGATATACTCAGATCCCCCAATTGCAGGCAGCACTGTTCCTTATATTTACTATTTTTTATTAGAAATTGACATATGTATTTGTTTAAAACTATCTATATCTCGTTGGTCTTTCATTTCATTTGGGCAATGTAAATAGTTCTGTTTTCACTGTTGTTATTCTATTTTTATGAATTTTTCGATAACTACGTATCCATGGAGTTACATGTCTCACTTGTAATATTGCGATCCGCAGTATCATGCAGCGCCGACATGTCGATCAAGCTGTGGGACTTTAACCAGACGTTTGAGTGCGTGAAGACCATGCACGGGCACGACCACAACGTGTCGTCGGTCGCCTTCTCGCCGAGCGGGGACATCGTCTACTCGGCCAGCCGCGACAAGACTATCAAAGCTTGGGAAGTGGCTACTGGGTAAGAGACCAAAACTATACTGTTCGCTCTTCTGTCTATCCGGTTAAGGTGACAAAATTACTCTGAAACCGTTCTAAAACACCCTCCAGATAATCTATCTTTGTTAGTGTTTTAATAGCTTGAATACACTTCTTGTCATATCCTCATTGTCAGCAAAAGAAAACGGGTAGAAGAATATAAAGCTACCACACTACTATTGAATGGTTGTAATATTTTGTACAAGCCGTTTCAAGATAAAGGCTCGTCCATTAATCACGTGATATTCGAATAAGGGACATTGTCATTCGTCAGAAAAAAAATTCTTAATGGAAAGAGTGAAATGTCACGTGTATTTTTTTTATTATGGGGGGGGGGGGGGGTTAATATATTAAATCTTATTATCACCATAATGGAGAAAGAGTCAAAAAAATTAGCATTTTGACATTTGACCCTTTACCTGCGTAACTCTGCTTCCTCGTGTCGCCACATAAATATCTTATCGCATGGCGTGTTGTGCACAGATATTGTATCAAGACGTACAAGGGTCACCGCGAGTGGGTGCGCATGGTGCGCGTGTCGCCGGACGGCTCGCTGCTCGCCTCCTGCTCCAACGACCAGACCGTACGCATATGGAACGCTGACACCAATGAATGCAAGGTCAGTGGTCGTGGCTACGTCTGGGTGCTTACTACATAGTATCACCATCACGGGCGATGCGGGAGCGCCGAGAGGTTTTGTGGGTATACACCGGCAACTCCGTCTTGGCCGAAGAGGTGTCCTTTTATATCAAGACCAGAATACCAAATTCTGTTACTGATAGTGAATGACATTACTTGTCGGTTCTAGTAACAGAACCGAAAAAGCATAAGACTCAGATTTCAGCACCCGATTAAATAGGTCACAGTTTTATTGTTGTACACCTACTATAGTACAAAACATTGAGTTATTTTGTTTTCGCATCCATTTTAGTGCATTATGTTACTTGTAACCATATTACATCATCACATAATAATGATGCATATTATGAGACTGCAGTTTTTTTATGTCTCGTTACGTAAATTGATGTTGTCCTGATCGTTTCCAGATGGAGCTCCGCGAGCACGAGCACGTGGTGGAGTGCGTGGCGTGGGCGGCCGAGGCGGCGGCGGCGGCCATCAACGAGGCGGCCGGCGCCGACAACCGCCGCGCCAACCACGCCGGGCCCTTCCTCGCCAGCGGCTCGCGCGACAAGTCCGTCAAGGTGAGACGCAACTGCCCTGCACAATCACTCACTAAAAACATGGAAGGAGATTCCAACCGTGCACAGGCCATACTAGAGCGACAAAAAGTTCGATTCGCTTCTTTTCGTACTAGCCATAATTTGAAGACATGGCTGTGACATTAATGTGTTCTTTCCAGTATGGCCAGTCGTTTCTTTATTTATTCTCCGCACACATATCGCACAATTCACCATTGTCCGACGTCTACCGATCAGTTGTGATCACAAACACTGTCCGTCAGATCTGGGACGTGAGCACGGGCCAGTGCCTGGCGACGCTGGTGGGGCACGACAACTGGGTGCGCGGCGCGGCGTGGCACCCGGGCGGCCGCTACCTGCTCACCGCGTCCGACGACAAGACGCTGCGCGTGTGGGACGTGGCGCACACGCGCTGCCTCAAGACGCTCTACGCGCACCAGCACTTCGCCACCAGTCTCGGTAACTATGGATCTAGTGTATATGTGTATGACGCTAGTTTAAGATACAATAGCCAAGCGGACTATATGCCTTTTATGAGTAGAGGCCAATATTATAAGTAAAGAGCCGTCGATAAGATTTTTTTTTTATCGGGCGATAACTAATTTGTCTTTTTCTGGTTTTGGAACAAAAATCATAGCCTATTATTTCCATTAGTTCCTTTTAAAAGAAATCAATGTGGTGCTTATTTCTGTAAGTAGACAAAAAAGTTAATTCGATACTTTGACCATTCTCGTTTTTTAGTTATAATTTTAATGTATATATTTTTTTCTTTTCAGATTTCCACAGGAGCTTGCCATACGTGATATCAGGCAGCGTTGATCAAACCGTTAAAGTTTGGGAGTGTCGCTAAAAGCGTTGCCATTTTAGTAACTTAAACTCACCGATGATATCTTTTATCATTATTTTTTCACATTGATAGCTACAATGAGTTGCGAACTTAATCATTTATCGTTAGATCGGAGAAAGGAAAACAATTATTTATGAATAATATTTCCTCCTACTGCTCATTGTGGTCTACTCGTACACTTGACGATGCTATGTCTTTCTAACGTACCAGAAACTGTCTGCTCCCGCACATCACATACCTGTTCAATACTTCAGTTACAACGTCACATTCCATTAAAGTAGAATGGCTCGTAGATATGATGTATATTATAACGATGTTCGTATAAGAGTTGTAAAGCCTAATTTCTGGATAGAAATATCGCGGCATAGCATCCGTCATACATGTACCGATCGGAACGATGAAGTGAGGCGTTAATGCTGTGTTATAATTTAATTTTTCACTCTGTTTTATTTGATAGTTATTGTTTATTCATAAGCGCGTTTAGATGTAGCTTTTATTTAGTATAAATAGTAAATGTTTTCTTACGTGTTCGATCGAGGAATATTTGTACCATGATTTGTTTAATTGATAATTAGTTTTATTTAATTTGATACTGATGGTTATTCATGACAAGCGAACATGTGAGTGTCGCGGGCGCCGGGCGCGCGGCGGGCGGGCATCGCGCAGTTGGCGCCGCCAACAGCGCGCATGCCGTCCGTCTGCCCGGCCCCAGGCGAGCGTCCTAACGTTCATAGTTCATTCATACACTTATTTTAAGTTTTGGAGTTTCAAAACTTTAACTATAAGTTAGAGTGTTATATTTTTAAAGTTTTTAATTATTTATTTTATCCTCAATATTCAATTTCAGATTCATAGGTCGTTTTATCAGATGAGCGTAGTGCATTAAATTGCTAGATTTAGTGATTATTAATAATTCACATTTTACATTGTCACATGATGATTCTAATGTGTAAGTTGTATTCATCTGTATCGTACGAGAATTCACCTAAATTAAAGTGTGTGATATACAAATATTAATATTTTAATTTTCTATCTTGTTTGAGGTAGCTAGATTTGAAAGTATAATACTAATGAAGCCTATTATGTCCAGTAGTTATTATTTATTATGGTAATGAAGATTTTGGTTGCCCTGGTATTGTACTAGAAGTTAGTGGTAGGTGTAGTATGGTCAAACTTTAGAAGCTTTGTCGTGTTAGATTATATTACTGTGTACATTGCGTATAGGCTGTCGAGCGAGCGCTTAGTCGGTTGTCATACTGTGTGAATCGACGATCTAATTGTAAAGACATTCACCGCTTATATTATTACATTATACACAACATTGATGAGATTCGTTCCATTTGCTATGTATGACACTGATACATGTATCATGAGATTCGCTTAATCAATGTAAATTCGTAAATACACGATTTTCAAGGAGATTATTGTAGAAGGTAAATGGGTAGGGCGCACTGAGTTTCCAAAGCAGTGTACAAACTTGAATGTGGAACTAGAGCGGAAGCTGTTTCGCAACATTCGCTCATCAGATCACACGTAAAATGTGTGTGTATATCTTTGAATCTTGCATATTTGTACTTTACACCATGATAATAATTCATTATTTGCTTCGAAGTTGGTCAGTCGCTCCGGATTTACCGATAGGGCGCTCTGATTTCGTTTATTTTAAAATCTTTTTAACATAATCTCTTTGATGTTCGGCAATCGCGTAGAACATAAAGCTTGCAATTTATACTGTATGATTACATGAGTAAGAACATTTGTATTACAATTAACGAGTAATTTAGGTAAAGCCACTCAATATTATAATATGCTTACAATAATAAGGGTCTATTCAAAATATAACCGTAAGAATGCAAAATTTTCTTTATAAACAATATAAAATAGTTCAGTACATAAATTGTTAAGTCATATAAAATCATTCAAATGAGAATTTCGTTGGCTCATATAACCTGTTTATTTTGTCAAAATTTATTAGATTTACTACCATAATTTGGTTTAATGTTTCTGTAAATAAATCAATTAAATATTCTAATTTATTTTGCAATTTGCCTCCTTCATTTTCCTCCTTGGTAGAATAAATGGGTGATGGTGGTGAAGTTTAATTTCTTGCTATATTATATGATTGCGGAAATGGTTACTTTTCAAGACGACGATTGAGTAGGACAAAAGAACCACAAGGCTGAATCTTATTATCCTAAAAAATTGGTAGATTGGGATCTACCAATACGTAATCCACAATGGTTTTCTCTAGCAAGCCGTACTCATCGCGGGTGATGTCACGGGCATAAGCTAGTTACCCGCTCACTTTCCAACCATCCAACACAGGTACTTCCCGAAGCAACCGTGTCCCGAGAGCACCTGATCCAGATGGAAATGGAAGGTTACCGCGCCATGGGTCCTACTCAACCATGCGGCTAGGACAGGCCAGATCGTCAGGCCGGTCCGAAGACCGGCCACGATCAACCAGTCGCACGTCCCAGAAATAGAGCAATTATTTGCCATAAATTATTCAAGGGTAAAGTTTACTTTTTAACCAACTTGAAAAGAAGAGGTTCATAGTTCGACCACAGAGTAATAATATACTACGTAGTAAGTTCGACAAAATTTTCTTCTTTTTTTAACAGTGTCGTTTGAGTTTCAGTAGATTGCTACTCGGCCAGTGCAGAGACACATGAGTTGTTGCCGTACAAGACCGATAACGAGAAACACAAATTGTGCACTTAAAAAAATGAAGTGAATACTCTTAGTAAGAATATTATTTATGCATTACTTAAGGACTAAAATAAAACTTCTTTTCTGTGGTAAGGAAGGCCTAGGTAATAATTTTAAAATGTTATCTTACCTAGTGTTAAGTGCCCGGCTGGGACGTGATACTGAATAAACAGATGGTTTTTATATTGAAGCGAATACCCACTTTTCACTTTCATAACCCTTAGATGGAGGAATTAGGGGAATTAGACAGATTTGATCATTAAAACACATGCATAGCTTTTTTGCAAAGCATGTATACATCCACACAGATTTTAATACTAACCCTAAAATACATCGATAAAGTCAAGACTTCACATGACTACATCCATAAATAAAAAGCGCGGATTTTTCGCGAAGAAATTGTTCAATAGAGTTATGCCAAAATAGATTTTATAGGAAATTTACTTCTTCTATTATCATTTTTGCACTCTAGTATTGAACAACACAACGTAACTAAAAAAATATAAAATCGTTACAGTCGCATAGTTTGACGCTATGACAAAATAGTGTGGTGTGTGACAATAGAACTTGCGTTGCCCCTCAGAATTGGGGCTTCAATGCCACGCCCATTTGGCACTTCCACTCAATATTTATTCCGTGCTCTTGCTCAATCGATTTGTCGTTCTGTCGTTTTAGTTTTTCGATTGAATCACGTACACCGATCCTAAATCTAGAAAGAAAAAAAGCAAACGTCACTTTGACAGTTACATTTGGTTCCGAATGTCGCTGGCAGCTGGCAGGTGTGGATAGAGGGTTTTCGGGAGATTCTCGAAATTCTTTTGGTTTTATTGTAGTATTGACCGGTGTGAATATCATACAAACATGGATATTAAAGAATGTGTCAAGGAGTGGGAAGAATTGTCAGCGGAGTACAAACGTTTAGAGGTAAAGATTGACGTGATTATTCTTTTAATGCGTTATTCCCATTTTCATAGGTTTTATCGCTCTTAGAATTTGCTAACATTGCGGTAAACAAAATGTAATTATTACCTCTATTTCAATTAGAAGTAATACTTGAATCCAGGTAGAGACTTACAGATATTAAATTGGAATGTATGTTTTTGTACCTGTTGTATATATCTATTGCCATATTATGGTTTTAATTGATAAATTATCGTGTACCATACTTAAAATTCTATTTTAGCAAGAGCAATAACCTCATAATGGTCAGAGGGTAGCCTATTGTTGATATATTTAAATATAGCAATATTATTTACCTATAAGTAAATCAATTAATGTCTGCTGAAACAATTTGGACGATATTAATTTAAAATCATTATGGGGAAACTGAATAAATCACAACACAGTGTTTACCTCAATTTAAAATGTAAAAATAATTATGATGAGTCATGGTTATACTTGTTGGAATGATGTTAACAATTATGTTAATTCAGGTGTTTATCACCCACTTGTCAAAAGTCCATTATTAAGTGGACGGTATGTGATCGGCGGTGACTCAATAGAAAGTCCATGGCTTTGGTTTATAATAGAAAAAACAATAGCCTTTACAAGAAGGTCATGTTTTCTTTCATACAAATGTGCATCAATTTCTTATATCTTCATATTTTAGAGTTTGCATGACTTTATTACTAGTGTGAGGTTATCAGCATATTGTCTGTTTTTCTTGTAGGACATTAATATTTTATATTTAGTTGTGGTACTAACTGGTGAAAAACTCAGTAGTTCCTTTTTTCTGAGTTAAGGCTCAGTCAATAAAAGTTCTCAGTATTAGAAGGCTAAACTTAATGAGAGCAGTCCAGCCCTTAAGGTGGCACCTGTTCACAAACATAATGCTGGTTGACACAACTATCTTCAAAGGGCATGATAGCTTAAATTTTACTGTACTTTTACTCTATCAAGTCTTTACAGAAACATGAATATTTCCAGGTTATAAATAAAGAATATGTTGCCAAACTAGAAGAAGTCGGGGAGCTCCAGGCGGCATGCATGAAGGAGATAAATCACCAGAAGTACCGTATGGGCATTATCGCAAGCGCTCTTAAGAGGTCAGTTGTTACGTTGCACTCTGAACACTTGTGTCCTGATAAGAATTGTTTCCTTATTTGTACTAATTAGGTAAATAGTTTACTAGATAGATAAGATTGAAAATAATATGTGTAATTGCAGTTGCATTTTATGTTTAACTAAACGCACTGTTGTACTATCTTTCTAATATTAGTCTCAGAAGTGTACATGCTGTACATTGGAAAAGTTAAGGCTGTAAAGATAGCTGGACGCATAGACTCCAATAAAATTAAAAAAGCAAGCATTGGAGCATGCAAGTAATTAAAAAAAAACACTGTCACTAAATGAGAATGATACAAATATTATTTGTATTTATAGATGTTATAAATAAAATCCATAATCATATCCTTAGCTTAATAGAGATTTGGATGTTTTTAACTTGAAATTTTGAAATGTATATTTACTTTACCAGATAATTAATATTTTATCTCTTTATCTTTAATACTATGCTTGCTAAGCTGATAAACAGTATTTAAAACATGTCAATTATATTGTAACCAGGTGATTTTATTTTATAAATTGGAAGATTTTGTTATTTAATAATTAATGAAGCCTTTCAAACAGAAGGAAAAATATATTCACTGTTTAAATAATATTATTTAACAGAAAGCTTATTATTTATATATTTACTGTGTACATAATGTATTTTATGCTCATGTCCTCAACTGCAGCAAACATTGAAAATCACATTAGAAATGTCAGAGTTCAATAACAAGCTTGTGTACCTACAGACAAACAACACCAATCTAATAGGGATGATGACTGCATTAAAAAACTATAATTCTATTTAGTCCATCATTTAGATTATACAAAAATACTAGACACATATTTTTCGCTTTATCAAATGAACAAAAAATCACAAAGATAAAGAGCATCAAAGTTTTGGTTGGTGTGGGGGCTAGCGACGTGACTATTGTGTAAAAATTTTACGAAAGCGTCACGCGCAACTTGAATGCATTGTATCTTCGTCAATGTTTGTTTGATAATTAAATAAAAAACACATGTTCAATATTTTTTATAATCTAACTGACGGACTAAACAGAATTTTTTAGTCATCTAGCCTATTGCAACTTAATCATTTAGGTCATCATATCAATTGTAACAGGTTAGAAAAGAAAGCTTCTTCAAATGATGAAGAACAAGAGCTTACAAAGTTGGAAAAGGAGATAATGAAGAGGAAAGCGATGTTGCATGAGATCAATGCAACCTTGCCCAAACAGAACAGCCTCTACTTACGCATCATACTCGGAAATGTCAATGTTTCTATTTTGAATAAAAATGACAAGTAAGTTATCACAATTAGCGCAATACATTAATATATTACCCCATTCTTATCTATAGGAATAATTTTTGTAACAATGTAACTCAAAAACAATGTATTAAACACAATTAGAATGCCATGCTATCTCTGAGTAACATAATATCTATTGTCATAGTTATATTTATCGTAAATTTTTAAAAGTAAACATTCCACCCGTACCACCCTGGGTTGCTAGTTTTGCATTTTTTTCATACTCCACGTAAGTATAAAGATTGAATATATTAGAGTACATATATTTAAAAAATATATTTTCAAAAACTTTGAGATAGTCTGACTCTAGTAGTCAGTCTTTAAGTGTTTACTTTAGCAATAAAACTTCAATATTAATCAATATATTCCCTATTTACTCATAATCCAATACAGCTACTTCATTTAATTTTAGTAACATAACTGATATAATATTTTAATAAAGTACAAAATCATATTTGAGTCAGGGGATTATGTAAGCATAAACCATATTAATCTAATCTAAAAGATTTGTAAGTATTATCCAAATATATATGTTCAACAATAGATAACATAACTTGATAATTTTATTATTATCTACATATAGGTATAATAATCACACCCATGGTACAAAAATTATTATGATATGTAATTAACACAGTCATAGGCGGATCTTGACTAAAGGTACAAGGCCCTTAAAGATTGACAAATTTTAGACGAAAGACAATTAGGTCCGAGTCTAGGGCCGCTAGTTTTCCTTTGTCACCTAGTAGGGCGTCTAGAATTAAAAAGATTTTCCTGATCGTTAAATATGTATCCGCAGATACAGATTCTTTTTGTCCCGGTCAGTGAATGGATCTCAAATAAGACTCACTTTACGAATCAAATACCATTTTAATCTATTAAAACTAAACCTAGGCATCTATGATAGTACCTACGATGGTATTGTTGAATCTAATCAACAATTATATTTTCAGATTTAAATACAAAGATGAATATGAAAAGTTCAAATTGATACTCAGCGCAATAGCCTTCGTTTTAGCTGTAGCAAATCTCTACATCGATTTCAGGTAAGCATTTAAAAAACTAAACTTTACGCCACTTCCCTATCAGAGAGAACCGAACGCCATATAGCACGATCCTTACATACCTCAATTGCTTCTTTATCATACAAGCTCTACGGTTTTTATGAGCATTTAAAATCTATCAAAATATTACTTTACTATCCAAGCTGAATAGATATTATGTAATAAAATCTCGCCGAACATTGACTAAGTGTTATTTCACAATCCTAATAAAAGAAAAAAGATAAATTGCAAAAATGTTCTTCGATTGTCACAATATAACAACTAGTAGCTGAATAATTTAATTACCTTAATACTCTGTAAGAAATAGTCATTACTATCACAGCCACATTGGTTGTGTGAACCATAGAGCTTGCATGAAAAGGATTATGAATGTTAACGAAGCGGGTGAGGTATAAAAGGACCGTGCCGTATGGCGCTCGCTTCGCTGCCTACCCCTTTAGGAAAATGGCGTTAAGCTGGCTTAGAATAGTTACCTTTCAAAATACTTGCGTCCCTCTGTTATTAAAAACTAATATGTGTATATTTTCAGACCGTTACAACTGATACTAATATTCCTGCTGGTATGGTACTACTGCACGTTGACGATCCGCGAGAGTATCCTGAAGGTGAACGGCTCGAGGATCAAGGGCTGGTGGCGGCTGCACCACTTTATCTCTACTGTCGTGTCTGGTATTCTACTCATCTGGCCACAGAACGAGCCCTGGGAGGAGTTCCGACACACGTTCATGTGGTTTATCGCATATATTAGTAAGTAACGAACGTTTATCTCCTTTAAAAATCTGCAACACACACGCGATTCCCCCTAATATTTTAAAATAATCCATTATCTAACACACAAAATGTTTAATTAGTCTTAGTTATTTACATTAGTTTCTAATATAGATCAGTTCACTAATGTACGGTTATAACGCTTATACTAATATACTGACATGACCATTTCAGGTGTTGTCCAATACATGCAATTCAGATATCAAAGTGGTGTATTATATAAGCTGAAAGCCCTGGGCGCTCGGCATAACATGGACATTACGATTGAGGGCTTCCACTCATGGATGTGGCGTGGGCTGTCCTACCTATTGCCCTTCCTGTTCGGGGGCTATGTGTTTCAACTATACGTTGCTTACACGCTCTTCAACATCAGCTATCATCCGGAGGCAACTTGGCAGGTATGTCCATATTATTTTTTCTTTAGAATCAGATATAGTTTTAATGACAAGTCGGGAGTGCGGATGAAGTGATATGCCGTTCATTTAATCTGTATTCCAGAGTTGTTGCGTACTGTATATGCTTGATCCGAACCAAGATCAAACAGGCGTTTGGGTTTTGTTAAATAAGTCATTAAACGTTTAACGCAATGTACCTCTTAGATAGATATTAGTGTTACGTATTTTTTTCTTTATTCACATTAGACCGTTTTGACCATTTTAGTGTCATTGACACAATAGTGAAGCATATCGGACTATCGAAGATTGACTTGAAATGTGCTTTGGTTTGGATCTAGTATACTAATATATTCGTGTCAAATCTATTATGAAGGTACACAGCCATTCTTAGTGTATTACAATGACGATACAAAATATGTATTAGTCAAATAGTTCCACCAAACGGCAATATTACTTATAAATATTGTTTTTGTACCTATATTTAATTGTAATGCAACAAGAGAAAATGTATCAATTGTACCTTTTATAAATGTCCCAGTTTGTCCCTGTATGTATACAAACATTAAAAACTTTCGAAAATTGACTCTATTCCTCGAATATAAAACATGTTTCCCCATAACGAATGGACGGCAGGTGGCAGCTTTAAGCATGTCGTTCCTGTTGCTCGGGATCGGCAACACGGTGACGACGCTCATGGTGATACCTCAGAAACTCAACGAGCAGGTATTGTGAGGAGCCGGCGCGACCGCACGCTGTGTAGTCTACTGTAGTAGCCGTAGGACAATAGCCGGCTGACGTACAATAACGATTCTCTCAATACTAAACTATAGTACGCGACAGGTCGAGATGGCAATCGGGGTATGAGGTGAGGCGCGGGGGCGGTGACACCCCGCACACCCGCACAAAATCCCCGTGTCCTAATTTTAGTGTTGCGCGAGTTCGATTCGACACGCGTTTACCGATTTTGGTCTCGATTACATTATTCTTTGTTGTGTTTATTTGAATACACTACTACTTCGGTCATGTTAATTTTTAATATTATATTGTGATGAAAAATTACTTCAGTGAAAGTTATTTTACGCGATTAAATTTGTCGATTCTATATGAAATAAAAAATGGAGAAAAAAACAGGTCTTGACGCGTTTCTTGTCGGTTGTTCTCGTTAGGTACACGGTCTTCGGGCGTGTAGGGCTTGCGAACCGATGGCATAGCTTCTTTGATATTTTCTAGTATTTATAACAGCCTAAATTGAATAAATCTTATATCATTTTGCTTATAATAAACCTTATATATTTTTACACTTATTTTGTTGCGTGCCAAAAAAATATTGATATGAACTACTTGGTACGTGATACCACATCCCTAGAAAATTGCTATCTCGACCTGTCGCGGACTATAGGCATGTCTGCTAGTGTTTGTAGTCGTAGGGCAGTAGCGGGCTGAGTACGGGCTAGGACTCCAACGATTCTCTCAGTACTATAGATACTAGACATGTTTTCGATATTTTCATATTTCTAGCATATCATCCTTCCTTATTAATTTCCTTAATGATTATGATTTAGCAAATATGGTTATCACATAGAAGCGGCTGTCCATCTGATTTTTGTAATCCTAAGCTAGGGGAACCAGACAAATTGGATCACATCCAAAGTTATTTTTTGTTCACTTATGCCATGATCTTTTGATGTAGCAAGTCTAGTTATTACATTAAAGCGGCTGCCTTGACTTTCGTAGGTAATCTTGAGATAGGGGAACCAGACTAATGGGATCATGGTTACACCTTTTTAATGTGCAGGTATCGTCACGATGGTGTTTCTTACAATTTTAATAGATCATGAAATGTGTTATGAAAATCTAGAGTTAGATATGTATGCATATTAACTGCCGTTATCGACCGAGTAACGAAATAGATAAGAAATAACCGCAGTTTCTATAAACATTCTATTATAATAATCCTCCAATATAGTTTTGTCAAGACTATTATATGAATGAATAATTGAGTAGTGAATTATTAGTATAAAATATTGTATTGTAGTGTTAGGTATTTATTTAATTTTAAATATATTTATGCAATGTATTTATGTGTAAGCAACGTATGTTTATTATAGTGTGAAGCAGCCCCATGTTTTTATTTAATTTAAAGTATTGAGCGAATCGTTTCATGAGTACTGGACCGATTCTATTTTCAATGTTATATATTCAAAAGTATATAGCAAACAATTCTATATAAGCCTGGATCGTTATCATAACAGTCCGCCACTGTCTATCTGCTGTTGCTTTAATAATTTAGACTAACTTCACGCCACATCCCTAGCGGGGTAGGCAATTTAAACAATTATAAAAAAGATAGTGGATAGTAATACTTTTAAACGCTTAAACTATAAGAATCATTGTTATATAATGGTTCTTGTGCGTCGAAATCACCTTTTCTAATATAAGTCTATTAAAGTCTATTTGTATATGAGATATTTTCAAATAAATATAATTCAATAGTAATTTTACAAATCTGAAGATGTTGTTATTAAAGCAACATGCCTAGTTATATCCTAGTCTATTTTTTATTATTTGAAGTAAACTAATTGATGGTATCGAAACAGAAATGCTTAACAAATTGGTATATTTTAAACATTTTATAATATGCACAAAATTGGTTTCAGATATTACTTTATTTCAAATATAAAAAATGTGACTTTAGAAAATCTCAGATTAGAATGAAGAATGCATCATGGACGTAGCGATAGCGTTTATGTGGACCAACCTCTGTGTAGGATGTAGTAAATATAAACTATTTTATATTGTCATAATTTGTATCGTTCAATAAGTCTTCTAAAACAATTTGGCCTATATTTCGAGACGGTACAATGATATATTTGTAAATAATGTATCTTCTAGCTATAAGGGATTTTAAATGCCATTAATATGGTATTAAAATATACATATATTGCTCGGGTCATATATAATTAAATAGTTAACGTTTAAAAAGGTTACTATGCATCAGAAACGATACAAAATGTGGTAATAAAAGAGAAAATATTTAGTTAAATATAATCTCTAAATATATGACCGTACCGACGCATACATTTACTTGTCTTTTTTAAAAGTGTATTAACGTTATATTTAATTATTATAAATAATAATGATGATAACATAAGAAAATATATATACAACATTTGATTAAAATCAAGGCCAGGATTGTGGTCTAGGCGCAGGTATAAATAATAAAATATACATATAAAATACCCTCATAAGATATAGGTATGTTTATCGCTATACCTATTTTAAAGTCTTTATGAACATCGAATCAATCATTTATAAAAAAATTTAACTCTGTATAAATTCGAATAGTAGTGTTTAAAATATTAATTTAATTTATTGATAGCATGTAATTTTGTATGTATATTTAGGCAAAATATCAATATTTGCTATAGATATTTACGGATTTTGTAAATGGATCTGATTTTCACATTTTATAAGGAAATGTTATCACAAAAATAAGTATTTATAACGATTTGAAATAGCAATCACAGAGTTGTGCCAAAATAAATGGGTGTCAATTGTGTTAGTTTGAGTTTTAGTTCTGCATGAATGGATTTGTTTAGTGCATGTATTACAGACTAATTTATTGTTTTTAAATGTTAAGCCATAACACATATATGAAACCACGTATTGATATTGCTTGATCAATGACATTTCATCTTAAATTAAGTTAATGTATGTTCAATGGATTGCTCTAAGCAAATGATACGTGGTCTGATGATCGCGATATGTTATTTATGTTGTGATGCCAGACCATTGCATTTTATTATTTTTTCTTAATGCAATAGCTAAAATGCAAGTATATATTTTACCATACTTAATATTATTTTACATAAATATTAAAAAAAATTGTTATTTGGTTGTGATCAATGGTTTAATTACATTTCATTATGTTATGTTATCTACGTCAGCAAGACCAATAGGTATTTCAAGTATCTGAATCTTTCGAAAAGGATCTCGTTAAATATTTAAACATGTTTGCCTAGGGCACAAAATATATATTGAAACAAGATATATGCAATTTTTTTATTTAATAGTTTGCACACATTTGTCAAAAGCATTTGTTAACGCACATACCAAGGGTTTGAAGCATTGAGTTTCAAATAATTTAGGCTTACAAAAATTTCGATGAATTGTTTGAGGTAGGTAGAATTATTTATTTAAACTATTACATACTTGTTCGTAATAGACAGGCTTTTTATATGATCAATATGATGTGTATTTATCACCTACCTATGTTGAATTTTCATGTCATGATTCCTTTCATGCTTTTAATTTAACCAAAAATATCATATATATAATATCAATACACATTTTCTTTTACTAGATATAACATGATGGCGTAACTTAAGAAACGTATAATTTTTGGTTGTAAATAAGTAACAAACTATTGCAGATATAAACATTTTAGTCTATGACTTCTTATACGGGCGAAAAAAGGGAATTTTCATTGTAGATACTGACCCAAACTTATCAATTACTTATCACTACATACTTTCATATTAACATGATTAAAATTATTCCAAATGAAAATATTTTACTTAAGCCATTCATTTTAATAACAGGACTAGTCATGATTTACTATTTGCGAATATTTATCGTTTTTAGTATACATACATTTAGGATATAAAATAATCTAAATTGATTGTATTGAACTGATTACAAGAAATAAAGATATTATGTAAAAGAAAATTAATAGTAGTAAAAATATAGCATGATGAAAATAAGTAGGCATTCATAGCGTTGTGTTTATAGTGTGTGTTAAATGTGTAATAGTGTAATGGTGAAGTGTCGGATTTCCGTATCCGAAAAATATGTAAATGTAAATCTGTGTGGATCCCAAACCTCATTCATGACGAATTTTGAACGTAAATTAATTAGTCAATTTTAAATAAATTTATATAAATTGTGTAGGTGTATAAAATACAGTGAAAAATGTGTATTAAAAAAAATACGTAAAATGTGTCGTCTAATGACTTGATACATTGGCACCATAGGCGTATGCAGCTTTTTTTTGGTCCAGGAGTGTGGCAATACACACTACAACTAATATTTTATTTGAAGGCATTTGTACCTATCACCATGGCTAGATAAATAAAATAGTTACATGAATGCATTTTATTATCACATATAATATATAGGGCCGCAAGCAAAATTTATTTAGGTCTTAATTAAAATGTAATTCAATAAAAAATGGTTTACCTACAATCAATTTGTAACTTTAGATGGGCCAATAATTTAGGCCCGCCGCGGGCCGCAGGTTGAGTATAGCTGAAGTTGTGCATCCCTGACCTATAAACCTTTTGTTTTTAATTGGTTTTTATGTTTTTTTTTTGTTATTGATTTCCTAGTCTTTAAAAAAAAACAACTGTTTTCAAAATACAAGTTTATAAAAACTTATCTGCAATATCAGGTCAATATATTACTTAGTATATCCTATTATAACAGACTTTAGATCATGCAATCAGCATTATGTGATGTTAGTACTTACTTACACTTACACGCCTTATGTTTTTGTAATAGATACATATTAATTTGTGATTCGTTGATTGATATACATCGCTGGATTAATAAATTGTTTTAGTTGCCTAACGTTTTATTATTTTGTTTACTTACATTTGTGATATTCAACAGGTTACTTACCTAGCGGCTTTGTTCTTTATGTTGCACTCTTTCAACATGTTCACGATACTGCAGACACTAAGAAAGAAAACCCAGAACGGAGTGAAGCTTCGATATAGATTGCGTGCGGTCGCTTACCGCCTCTCCAATGAGCTGGCTGTGCTGGTACGTCCACCATTATCACTAACGGTTCGCGGCTTAGCTTGAGAGCTGGGACCGTACCATACCCGAATTGGAACCGAAATATTACGTTTCAGGTGGCGGATCGTATATTTAAAGTAGGTAATTAACTTCACGCCACGCACGAGTTTATTTACTTGCAAAATAATAATAATGGCTGATCCGAGATGTCGAATGGATTACATATAGAGAGTCGGCTAATGAAAACGCAGTCTGTCTAATTCCGAACTCCGTATAATTTGAAAAAATTTCGCGCTAAGTAAATGTGCGACCCGCAATCTCAAACGTGATGTATTGATTCTCGTAGGAGCGCCCTGGTGATGAGTTTGAATGAGATATTTTAAGCATCATGAAATGTTATTGTAATAATTTTAATTATCAAATGGTTTAGAAATTTGTAGGTGTACGTTTTACTTTCATAAAAATGAAAGGCTAATGACACTTTGAAATTAAATTGTTATTCAAATACGAGACAAAAATATAATTTCTTCCTATACTTATGTATAAGTAACTTATTAAGTTAACAAATGTTTTACTTTGCTTTTGTTCTTCAAATAAAAAATGATGGTATCAAATACCCAATTGCAAATCTTAATCGATTTTCTGGTTGGCTTCCATTACTTCCGTACTACCAGTGTATATATTGATTCACAATTACACGTGGCCTGATTAGCTGCCAATCATATCAAGGCACGCCATCGCTATCCACACAACTAGAGTATCATAAAAAAAAAACCTGTCAATAAAATATAGCTAATAATATTTCATTATGCCTAAATTACCTTAATTACCTACCAGTTCTCAGGCTATTGCGATAAGTCGTAATTGCTTCGATGGGTACATATGTCTCGTTAAGATTTGCAAATAAATGTCCGCTAGATGGCGTATTATAGACGTTTAAATATTTTATTTATTTTACATGTTCGTAATAATCAACTCTGTTGGAAGGATTTAGAAATTCTTCAGCCCAATAAAAATAAACAATCTCCGTCTTTTTACAGTAGGATGAAAATTGGTCTATGTTTTCACAAGTTGAATAAAATAAATCTTTATGTCTGTGTTGCCGCCTAGAGACATTTATAAGCGAGATCTAGATGACAAGAAATTTGTTTTATCAAAAGCTCAGGTAAAGGTTATGGGGTTTCCGCTTCTATATGTGGAAAAGACAGAGCACTCGAATATACACATGGCGTTCTGTTCCAATGAATGGTGATGGATTGTTGTAATACAAGTAGGTTGGCAATAGTACCTACCCATTTCGTGCATAATTTTTAGCAGCATTAAGGACAATACGAATACGACGGAACTGTAGGCGAGTCGACGTGGAACAATTTTTTTCTCTTAATAGTAGACTTAGTCGTCTGATTGTTGTCACAGTACCTAATAAAATCGTAGGACACTTAGAAAAAAAATTTTCGTTTTAGCGGATGTTTCTAATTCGGGAAATTAGAAACATCTTAGATTACTTAATTTGATATATAAAAAAATTATGTAACAACTGTTTAAGTTAAAATGCTGCCTGTAAACAGAAAGGAGACAAAAAGTTAAATAAGCAATAAGATAGCTGAACATCTAAATATAGGTACATAGAATTTGTTACTTGCAATATTGGGCCTCGGGATGCATAAGGTGAGGTGATGGTAAGTAAATTCAGAAGCGTGGGTTACAAAATAACCAAGTCGGGGATAGCGAACGTTATTTTTATGTCGGATCATATTCACTATGTATCTATCACTGTGAAAGGAAAACAAAGCTCGGTATAATCATCATTATTTCAGTTTAATTTCTCCTGAAATATGTAACTAAGAATAACGTTTTTGGTCTCCACCCGCTTGTGTGTTCTTAACAATAGACCACCAATTTTTCTTATCTATGTTCGCTATCTCTGGACTAGGACTCTGAGTTTTAGTATTACACCAAATGCACGCAAGTAATAGTAGATGATAAATCATTAGTTATACTCGGTACTACTTGGTTTAGTCGCTTGTGTTTCATGACAGGAAATCCCGCTTGTTCTGTACATTGTAAGGTAGTGTGTGCATGTGGCAGTGTGTATATCTATAGGTGCATCTAACTAAATAGTACGAGAGTACCCAGTATATTTAAAAAAAAAATAAGTAAATAATGTTAAACTACCATACAAATACATCCATATTGTCATGTAAAAAATACCTTCCATATTTGTTGTTGGGTCTTCCGCGATTGGTTCACGGATTTTGGGATATTCCATTTCCATTATTAATTTAACATTTTCTCATCTGGTAAAGGTGAAGCACGATTTATTTTTTTTGTCGTATTTATCGTGATATTTTTTAAGCTCAGATCTTTTTACTCAATAGTATACCACTTCACTCAGTCGATTTTATATGCATTAAAATTAAAATATTGTCATTGAAAAAATATATCTTAGTTACCATATCAGATAAAATTGATTTGCATATTTTTTATCAATTGCAGGAACAAAAGTGGAGACAGAATAAAATGGATTTGAAATCAGAATAAGAACAATAAATTATTTATTGGCCTAAAATGTGATTAACATAAAACTGTTTTAAAGAATGAATGATTATCTCAAAATAAATGTAATATATCAATGAAAATACAGTTTATATTTTCGTATTTCATGGTATTTGTAAGAATATGTATATGGTGTTATATCTCTTATGTAAATATAGTTATTTATTAAATTCTATATGGTTTCTTATTTCTGCACTGGTGGGGGACCCAGCTTATTTATTACCTAGTCTGTTATTACATAGGCACTCTTGCTTACCTCTCTCCGGTTGTTCCCAACGAGTCACACTGTAACCTGGAACACTATGACTCGTTCGGAGAACTTTGTAAAATAATTCCCAACTAGTCACACTGTAACACTCTGGGAGATCTTTCTTTAATAATTCCCAACCAGTCACACCACACTTTTCACATTCATTCCTTGGTAACCATACCCCGGTGGTATGGTCAACAATTCTCTTTGTTATCGGTACCACCATTCAAATAGTGATGCTCCTAGACGAACAATAATGTTTTATTTTGTTGAAGCTTAGGTATATAGCTTCTTGGTAACTTCTCCATGGTGAGATTTACTTTCTTATCTTAAAGTGCAAGGAGAAAAGTTAAAAAGTCAAATTGATTTAAAATACAAAGTTGTTTTTTTTTATGAAAGTAATTATTGAATGTTTGTTTTTCAATTAAACAAGTAAGTTGGAATTTGTATTTTTTTTAATTTATTTTATTACTAGCTGTGCCAGCGGTGTCACCCGCGTTTATGGTTAATAATTTATAGACTATTTCCGTCATACATGATTTCTATGTAACTTTAACCATTAAGGCAGCACACGCGACGGAAGCTTAAAAATGGAGTAACTTCTCCCGTTTTCCCAACATTTCCCTTCACTACTCTGCTCCTATTGATTGTAGCGTGATGAAAAGTATACTATAACCTGCCCAGGAGTATGAAGAATAATTGTATCAAGTTTCGTTAAAATCCGTCGAGTAGTGTTTATTTCTATAAGGAACATACAGACAGACAGACAGACAAAAATTTTACTGATTGCATTTTTGGCATCAGTATCGATCACTAATCACCCCCTGATAGTTATTTTGAAAATATATTTCATGTACAGAATTGACCTCTCTACAGATTTATTATAAGTATAGATTTGTACTGAAGGATTTACAGTATGACCCAAAACAGAGTGCGTTACCCTAGCTGGAAAGTAGCTCCTAGAGTGATATGAGTAGAACGTATAATTAGAGCGTAGTCTGGTGTAAATGTGCGCCGCATAAATAATTTGTGCGTCGTGTAGTTTTGGAAAAAATCGAAAAAAACGTTTCCAGCTAGGGTAACGGTTTTTCTAGCAGGAAAATTCTAAACTAATGATCGGAGAAAAGTATATGGTGCACGGATAGAAAGCTTATATTTGTGCATAAATGTGCGCCAAAAATATAATTTGTGCGTCTTCAGGTTTGCGAGATATTGCGTTTCCTGCTAGGGTAACGTTTTGCAGAATCGTATATCTCGAAAACTATTGTATGTGCGACTCTGAAATAAACACAGACGAATAGCTCTTAATTTGTGCGAATTTGTGACATAATTAGATTTCAAACAAAAATCATAAAATCGAAGTTATCGCGCTTTCTTTTAAATAAGAAAAAAAATCGCAGTGCCTAAATGAGAAACCATATAAGCTAAGTAAAAATTGGATTCGATCCTACTTGACACATATAATAATCATAAAAAGTTTCAAAAGCGATGATGCATTCGTTAATGAATAATTTGAGTATAAATCAAAACGACGATATCAAAAGTTTGACGTCAACATACAAGAAATCGGTTCATCCCAAGATGACCGGGTGTAAACCAATAATTAGAGCGATTTGTCAAATATCACAGTGAAAATTTTCAGCTTACAATGTTTCGTATATAAATAGATATTAAAAAAATTCAAAACATGTAAGCGGCGGCGGATTATCCGACCAAATTCGAATGACAACAAAAAAGCGACGGATTCATACATATCGATGACCTTCTCTAATGAAAGTGTTAAACCTGAGCAGTTGTCCGTACAACCGCGTTCGAAAGTTTGTTGTTAGTTGTTGGTAATTTTATGTATCTTATGACCATATCAAATAAAATACTTTTTAGTGTGGAAATAATATTCATTCTTTTAATTATAGTTCTTAATGTAATTATGGCACCAAAATCACAGATCAATATACTTACTTGTAAACACAAATAGTTTAACTTAATTATTTATACATGATTTAATCATCAATACTTAAAATCACAGATCATTTTTCGTTGAACTATTAGGTACAATCAGTAAACTAGCATAATCATAGTAAATCACAGAGTTATTTTATAAAATATAAAATAACCGATAATTTTCTTTATTTATTTATAAATGCTACTGGTTAGATGTTATTTCTTTATTAATACATATAGGTATGTACCAAATTTAATTAAAATACATTAGGATGTATTTAAATTAAATTTGGAAAAAAATATTACTCAATGGGATTCACTTTTTTACTTCAGTGTACTTATGTACAACACGATCCAACCGGGTGGTGTGTAAAGTTAAGAAGGTCTTCGATATGTATGAATCCGTCGCTTTTTTGTTGTCATTCGAATTTGGTCGGATAATCCGCCGCCGCTTACATGTTTTGAATTTTTTTAATATCTATTTATATACGAAACATTGTAAGCTGAAAATTTTCACTGTGATATTTGACAAATCGCTCTAATTATTGGTTTACACCCGGTCATCTTGGGATGAACCGATTTCTTGTATGTTGACGTCAAACTTTTGATATCGTCGTTTTGATTTATACTCAAATTATTCATTAACGAATGCATCATCGCTTTTGAAACTTTTTATGATTATTATATGTGTCAAGAAGGATCGAATCCAATTTTTACTTAGCTTATATGGTTTCTCATTTAGGCACTGCGATTTTTTTTCCTATTTAAAAGAAAGCACGATAACTTCGATTTTATGATTTTTGTTTGAAATCTAATTATGTCACAAATTCGCACAAATTAAGAGCTATTCGTCTGTGTTTATTTCAGAGTCGCACATACAATAGTTTTCGAGATATACGATTCTGCAAAACGTTACCCTAGCAAGAAACGCAATATCTCGCAAACCTGAAGACGCACAAATTATATTTTTGGCGCACATTTATGCACAAATATAAGCTTTCTATCCAAAGTCAAAGTCAAAGTCAAAATATTCTTTATTTATATAGGTTTCAAAGAAACACTTATAAATCGTCGAAAACAGTTGAAAGAGATATGATTCTACCACCGGTTCGGAATGTTGCATCTACCGAGAAGAATCCGCAAGAAACTCGGTAGTTACTTTTTTTTTTTTTTTTTTTTTTTTCCGTGCACCATATACTTTTCTCCGATCATTAGTTTAGAATTTTCCTGCTAGAAAAACGTTACCCTAGCTGGAAACGTTCTTTTCGATTTTTTCCAAAACTACACGACGCACAAATTATTTATGCGGCGCACATTTACACCAGACTACGCTCTAATTATACGTTCTACTCATATCATTCTAGGAGCTACTTTCCAGCTAGGGTAACGCACTCCCCAAAACATCCAACAGCAGAATGATTAAATTGTATTTGTTGTTGTTGGAGGTATAGGCCATCACTATTTAAATGGTGGTACCGATAACAAAGATAATTGTTGACCATACCACCAGGGGTATGGTTAACAAGGAATGGACACGACCTTTCTAAAATCATGCCCAACCAGTCACACTCTGACTCGTTAGGTCAACCTGCTGATAGGTATACTGTTACACGTTCATTCTATTTTGGACTATTTATATAAGTGAAACCTTTTATCGAATCTTTGACTCAAAGATTCTTTCCTATTCTTTCAAAATGTAATATTTACGTAACAATAGCATAAAAAGCTATACTCTGACCTTTTGATTACCTGTTAAAATAATTATCCCTTTCTAACAGGTAAATTTTCAAAAATAAAACCGACAAACGCACTTACTATTATCACAGAGTAAATATACTAATTATTGACTTGTAACCTCAGAATATTTTGCAATTTTACTACAGAAGTTTCTATTGTAAGAAAAAATAAAAAGGTATGATCATCCAAAAGGTCTTGAAATTATCGAATAAATAAAATTCCGTAATAATATTCACATATTTTAATATGTAAAGTATTAAATTTGATTTTGACCATCAAGGAACAAAATAGTACCAACGCACACAATATTCTAAATAATTAATACCAGAAATAAAAAAGGATCTAAGTGCCAAAAAAATGGAGGATGTTTTTTTTTTTAAAGAAATACTTACGATCCGCGCGACTAACGTAAAAACCAAGTGACTACGCGAGTTCTTTAGTCTCCATGTTTAGCGACGTAATATTATGTAGTATATTAAATCACTATTACATGCTGTAATTTAAACAAAACATATTTTTGGCATTTAGACCTTTTTTATTTCTAGTATTTTACTATCGACGTATTTATGCACTGACTATCACTTAGCAATAACTAATTAATCTTATTTCTAATATTTACAACTATACTGCTATAGCGTTATTTTAAATTATGCAATAAATACAAATTACAATTGGGAAATATAACTTAAACTAAAGTAACAACTCTTATATCACATTAAACATAAAAAATAGTATTATGAATGCTTTTCATATTTACAAGCATACTTATCTAGTAGCAAATATTTTAAACACAATTAAATTTTCTTTACTTCAATCAGTCAGTATAGCATATTAGCCAATTTTATTAACTGTTCTGTACATTTAACAAATAATAATTATGTACACTCCTGTGTATTATAAAGTTTTTAATTCAAGGAATTAAAATAACAATTATTATTATTATTCTATCAATCATCGGGTTCCTCCGTTATGTAGTCATTACCTTCGTCTGAATGATCACTTTCATTGCTTACATCTTCTAAGCGAGGTTTCTTTACAAGAAGACCTTGCTTTTGTAATTTCTCTATCGCTTCGAGGGTATTCCTTTTAGAAGGACTCATCTCGCATTTCTCTTCAACCTTCATGGCCTGCTTATTCTGACTAGTCTTCACAACTTTTAATCCAGATACACTATTAAGTTTTTCTAAGTGTTGGGAACTGGAACTGACTTCTGACTTCATTTGTGTCACTATAGTGTTACCTTTAACCGTTTTTGTAGCACTACTGAAATTTGACCTGCTCGTTTGTGACGCGGAAAATTGTACCACAGATTCACTTCCTTGTTCGTTGGAAAATGATGGTATATCAGGAAACGGTATCAAGGATTCCTTCGGTTTTTTGAAACAACTAAAATGTGCCACCGGCTCATCTGTAGGCCTTTTTGTAGAGCTTACCGCATTGGGAGATATTTTTAGAGGTTTACCAACAGCGGGGCGGGTCTGGCTCATAGACCCGGGCGCTACATTTCTTTTCACGGCCGGCATTCGGGGAACACTCATTCTAGCAGTGTTTCGCGCCGGCCTTACAGGAACTAATTGATTGGAAGGTCTAATGTTAACTCCGATATTCTGCGGAGCTCCACCTCTTATTTTGGTTCCCGCAACTGGCGTCGCATGCCGCACGGTAACACCTTGAAAATTCTTGATCTGTTGGTTAGATGCCTTCATTCCCTGAACTTTTTGGAACTTCATAAGGTTATTTTGACTTGTGTTTTGGACTTCTTGTTTTACGGTTTGGTTTACTGTCTTTATTGTTTTTGTAACTGTGGTGGTGATTTCTTGAATAACAGTCTTTGTTTGAATTGTCTTAACGGTCACTTCTTTGTTAACAGTATTTTGTTGATGACTAGATGCAATGCTCTGGTTCATCGATTGGTTTTGATTGATAATAGATCGCTTTACTTGAGCTGCATTCATTATACTTTTTTTATTAGTAAATTTTTCTTCTCCACTATTACTTTCAGTTTTAACCTGTTTAAAAGGTTTAATAGATAAGGCGTTATTCGTGTTCGGAAGAACATTCTTGGAATTGCATTCGACATCTTTCGTTCCCTGGCCTTTCTTATCGGCCAGTGATTTAATTGTTAGATTTTTATTCATATTCTTCAAATTCACAATAGTATTTATGGTTTGAGAGGGTTTCTTCTTGACAGTGTTTGCTTTGATTTGATATTCAAGGTCAGAAAAATCTTCATCTTCGGCTGCATCAATGTTGTCATGGTCGCTATTTGTTTCTTGTGGAGATTTTACACTAATATTTCCATCATAGTCGTTGTTTTTATTTTTACTCGATTGTTCCACATCTTCATCACTCATCCCTTTGTCATCATCAGTCATTTCTGTAATTTTTACTTTACCTGAATATGAATCGTCACTGTCTGCACCTTCATCCATTTCGAAGTTATCTCTGGAGTTATGATCTTTACCTGATTTAATAGAAGCGTTTGGCGAAGGATTGCCTGATTTTACTGTGATATGTTTGCCTAGATTTTTTAGAGTACTTTTAAGATTATCATTTTGTAATTTTAACTTATGTTGAACAGTATTAAAATTTGTAGGTATGAGAGTATTTTGGTCGTCATCATCATCAGAAAAATCCGACATTGAACACCGATTTTCACTATGTGCCCTTTCCTCTGGATTGGTTTGTTTAACACTCGTTCTGTTCATTTGTGTCGCCTGTTGGTTAACAGGTTTAACAGTAATATGTTTGCTTATATTCTTTAAGGTATCAAAAGACTTATTAGATTTATTTTCAGGCAGAGTTGGTTGTGGACTACTCGTTTTATTTAAGGGAGGTGCAACTTCATTGTCTGGTTCATCATCTGAATCATCAATATTAAAGATTTCTATTTCTTCGTTTATTTCTTGCTTTTTAATAGATGTTTGTGTCACACTTGGCTTGCTAATATTTTGTTTATTTGATGTGTTATTAGTAACTGGGATATTACTTCGCACAGCATTTACTGGCTTTGCTGTGACATTGGTAAGATGTTTTAAAAGATTCATATTTGACTGTTTTTCCATCGATATTTCTTTTGTATTGGTAGGTTTCCCAGATTTTAATATATTCGGTCCTTTGGGCGACGGAAGATTGTTTTCTGAACTTTTAATAGGTGTAGCCAATTTTTTTGCAGTTTGAGTACTTAGTACTGATTTTTCCACATTTTTAATTATATTGTTGACATCATCATCATCATCATCATGAGCATCATCTGATTTATCTGTGGGTTGTTTAGGTGACTGTGTCACAGGTTTTATAGTGATATTCTTGCTCAAATTTTTGAGTGAACCAAAGGAATTTAAAGATTTTTCTTTTATGACTTGTGCTTGTGACTGAGGAAGTTCTTTTGGCATATCTGTCGGTTGCTTTTCGTCGTAAACGTCAGAATCTTCTTGAGTTTTAGAAAGTTTAGGTTCTTTTAGTCCGACTTCTGCTTGGAACGTTGAGTCTGGTGTTGAGCTTCGTTTAGGAATTACCGACTTGACAGTTATAAGATGACTTAAGTGTTTCAATGCAATTAAAGAATCATTTGTGGAGGTGTCTGGTTCAATTTCTTCATTTTCATCTCCATGCTCATGTTCAAGATCATCTTTTTCATCGGACATGTTTTTATCTTCTGATGTTTTAACAGAATGTTGAACAGAATGATGAGTTACCGGTTTTATTGTGATGCCAGCACTATTCTTCAAGGGATTCGTTGGATTTAACTCTTTGATATTTTTATCGCTGTGTAAAATTTCATCTGTTTTGTCTTTGTGAATATCATCTGTATTATTTTTAATTGAATCTTTATCATTATCAGGATTTTCCTGTTCTTTGGGAGATTCTAAATTATCTTGGCTTTTATTAACTTCTTGATTTATATTAGTATTACTTCTTGCTTCTTGGTCGTTATCAAAATTCCTATCAATATTATTGGTATTATCTTCTTTTCCTTCATTTTCTGAGGATGCATACTCACTCGGCATATTCACGTCACATTCTACTTCTATGTTTTCGGGAGATGCGCTTCTTTTTTCCAATGTTGTGTTTCCATGAGTATCATCTTCCCTATCTTGTTGGATAAATTCTGAATTGTCTTGAGAACTTTTTTTAACAATTTTTATCTGACTATTACTCTGATTTATTAATTTTGACAAAACTTCATCAGGAGATTGAACATTAGTGGAGATTTTATTGACACTTTGTAAAGGATTAGTTACTATTTTGTTACCTAATTTAAAATGTTGTGCAGATGGTTTCCTAGTTGATTTCATTTTTACTACAATACCTTGCTTTTTTAATTTTTCTAATTCACATGATTGTGCCACTTTCAAATTGTTACTTACTGGTTTACCAATCTTTTTTTGCTTTAATCTTTTGGCAACCACTTGCGTTGGAACTTCTTCAATACCTTGAAAGTCTAGTCCTTCACCAAACACATCCTTATTCATATTTAAAAATTCATCAAGTGTTATAGCTTCTTTCTTCTTCTTCTTATGCTTTTTATGTTTCTTTAATTTTGATTTAAGACCATCACCATCTTTTTCTAACGATTCATCCATTGCCATCTCTAGAAATTTATCCTAAAATAGGGAATATTGGTAAAATATCTGAATTTTGTTTCTATGCTTAGTAAATTAATAATGTCCTCCTAACCGATATCGGTTACGGCGGCCAATCTCAACGAGGATTAGCCATCTGCGCAGGAGATATTATAGTGCACGAGTGTGTGCGCTAACACTGGTGCACTCTCTATTCCTTCACTCTGTGAGACAGCAATTCGACATGACCGAAGAAAGGTTAGGCGCAGTACCAACGGCTTAACGTGCTTTCCGAGGCACGGGGGTGATTAAACCGCCAACTTCCTGACTCCGGGCTGTTACTGAGTAATTTGGATATTGAAATACCCAGCCACAAATTTTTGGCCCGACCCGGGATTTGAACCCGGGACCTCTTGGTCCTTAGGCGGCGCATGCTACCGCTAGACCAACGAGGCAACGAGGCTTAGTAAATTATTACTTGATTGGCTTACCAAAAATTCTAATAATTTATTAATACTATATATGAAAGAAATGTTACATGTGTAGTCAGGGGACAACATTACTTACGATTCCAACAGCATTCATGGCAGTTTCCGCATCCTCCTGAGGTTCAACATTTTCCACCTTCTCTACAATCGGTGGAACAGTCTCCAATGAAAATTCTTCTATTTCCTCAAACCTGGAAAGAGACCATTTATATCTGCATTCTACAAATCTCAAGGGAATGGAAATAAACTATAAGTATTAAGGTTCCTACTTTAACTCTGCGTTTAGAAATTGCAACAATATTATTTATAATTGCAATTCAACATAACCAATACAAAGCATTAATGTAATACTTACATTTCATTTTTTTCACTGTATAAATCATCTGTAGAATGAAAGGTCAAATGGACTTCATATGCATCCAAATGGTAAAAGATGGCTTCACATAGCGGACACCTTAAGACATCTTCCGGACTTTGATTCTCATCACCATGGTCATCTGTCATATGTTTCTGTGTACGGAGACATGGGGTAAATTATTATAAGGTAAAAAATTAGCCAATTAAATTAAAATCTAATTATGCTGTAGTTTTATTTATTTATTTATAATTTAATTTAGTTTTAGGCAGTTAATATTTCTTGGCTAGAAATAATTTTGTTTTGTTGACAAATCTTTATATATAAAAAAAAAATTAATTGCTATTAGTTAGAATTGCTATTCGTTAGTCTCGCTAAAACTGAAGAACGGCTGGACCAATTTGGCTGATTTTAGTTTTAAAATATTGGTAATCTTCTAGGGAAGGTTTGTACGGTAAGAAAATATGGAAACATTGCGAGGAAAATAATAAAAGAAAATCCGAGAACGGGGCGTTACGAAGTGCGCCGGGACAGCTAGTGTTTTATAAAAATTAAACAATCTGAATAACTACAGTATTCAATTTGATATTGTATCCAAGGAACATTCCAAATCTACACTTTACAAAGAGAGTTATTACACGAAGATGCAGAGGATTAAGTAAAAGTGACTTACATGTAAATTAACTTTGTTGTCATACTCGTCTCCGCAAAATGCACAATAATAAATCTGCAAGACTTCCTGCAACATAGTAAAATGTTTGTGTTGCTAAATATATAGCATGTGGGGTTCAAAAATGTGGCTAAATGTGGTTTAGGGAGCATTTTGCTCCTTGGGCTCTGCTTACCCCTTAGGGGATTGCAGTTGTGATGATATGTATGTATATACAGGGGTTATTGGAAATATGCAGCGATCCCTTTAAGGGGTGATAGTAGGGATCATTAGCGATCAAATCACCCTCGAGTAGATGGGGTTAAAATGGACATATTTCGATAAAAAAAATATTTAAGAAACGTGGGTCACGCTCCTTCAAAGTGGACTTTAAAAAAAGCCTACATATTAATTTTTTTAACTGTAGTTTTTGGTCTATTTAGTTTTCTAACATAGTAATACTAAAGTATCACGGTGATACATATTTATATGTATTAATAATACAAAAAAAGCATAGAAATGTCGAAGTTTTTGAATAATGAGTTAGAAAATCAAAAAAGTTTCATATTTTTTACAGTTTCCTATAATTAAATGCAATTTTATTAGAAAAATTTACCATAATACATTATCGGCGTAATAGTATAATAACTAGTATGCTTTATTAGTAGCTATCCAACGAGGTATAAAACAAATGAATAAGTTGAAAAATGGCTTATTAAATAGACTTAATCAGGAATAAATGAAAAGTCGTAATTTTAAAACATATTTATTTTATGGTCTTAAGTTAAATATACAGCTGATTTTCAATGTGCAAGCATCTATTTCTACATGTGGGAGCATATGAAGAGCCTGATCTATAATATCTTGCCTGTTCCAAACATTGAATATTTAAGGATCCCCATAATTAATGCCGCAAATGAAATTAAAAACTCTGTCAAATGGTGTTATAAAAACTGAATTAAGGACAAGAATGAAAGAAACAAAATCAGCTATAAATTATAGTTTATATCATAAAATAAAGTTCAAAACATTATGATTTTTCACTTATTCCCAATTAAGTCCATTTATTCAGCCATTTTTCAACTCATTCATGTATTTTACTACCACCCCTTAAAGATATTTCTAATAACCCTGTATATGCATGGGTAGCTGCCCCATTTGCTCGCCCTTGCGTACACCTATGTATATAAGCTAACAACATAGTTTATTTGTAAAATACTCAATAATTAATTGTAATTACAAAAACATTATTTTATTTATAGCCTTACCTGTTGGCACATTTTCAATTTCTTTGACTGACCAATGGTGGGCAAGTCTGTATCTTGCCTATGAAAGAATTTATTATGGTACACCATCGCAGATGGTACATAGAAATCAACATCACAAGCATCACAATGGAAATTTGTCTCATCACTTCTTGCCAAATTCATATGGTTTGATTTTAAATGCTTGTTATATAGGTGCTGAAAAATAACACAATTGTTTTATTATTCCATTATTTACTACATTTTGAGGTTACATTTTTCTTTGGTCAACAATTTTTGAGTAAAATCCCTCTGACCAATGTTTTTATAATTATGATCCATGATGGCAAATAAAGACTAGATAGGTACATACATACCTATCTACCTATTAAATTTATGGGATTGCTAAATAAGTATTTCAGGAGTTGCTATACATTATCAAAAGAAAACAATAACAAAGATGTCACTATTTCTCTTTATGGTTTTACTCATATCAGGCTTTTTTTTATATTTGTTTAATAACTGTGTTGATAGTGAAAACTGATAGTGATGATAAGTGGGGAGAGAGGTGGGGAGGGGCATAGTTCACATTATTACATAGCAACTTAAGTGTGACAAACTGACAACTCACTTTCATTGTGAAGAGTTTCCCGCACCAGGGACAGAAGTACTTCGCGTCGTGGTCGGGGTGAACCTTGTGTTTGTGAGTAATGGCCTTCGATATCGTTGGGAATGTTTCTGGGCATACATCACAGCTCACCAGTTCAACTTCTTCACCTTTTTTCTCAACCGAAGTCTGTGCCTCGCTTTGCGGCCGGCTTTTACCCTTTTGGCTCTGATTAAACTTAGGATCTCCATGTTTCCTGAAATTGCGTTAAATATCAAGCGTGAAGCTTTAAAATCGCACTATTTGGCCTTAGTAAACTAAATTTAGGTATTGCATGTACCTGAAATGTATTTGTAAGTCTTCCTTATTTCCAAAGGTTTCTTTACAAAATATACAGTTAAATTCTTGAGGCGAACTCATTGTAAAATAGGAAAATAACAAAAATATGCGTCTACTTCGATGCACTCCACAATAAGTTCATCAACATCTATTATTTATTTAGTTCCATATTGTTTCTCAACTATAAATTAAATTTTTAACTCGAAAGTTAATTTAGAATGCTTGTTAGAAATCCTTGAACTATTGAAAATAAAAACCACTCTGAAATACAACCCAAACAATCGCAAGCCATTTTGCATTTATTTTTAAGCCGTGTTCTTGTACAATTTTTAGTTTTGGTTTGGAACAAATATATAGAGTGTAACAATAAAAAGAACACACCTTAAAGCAGGTAACACATAACTGACATTTAGTTTGACAATCCATTTTATGAGCTATTTGCTTTCCATTTTACTATTATCAAAAATAATTGTGATAGACGCTTATCTATACATTACTAATCAATGTAATATACTAATAAATACAATATATTATTTTAGGCGTCAAATTTAATGGACCTATTTATTTTAGTGGTATATTGACGCAAGTACTTATTTTTTAGATAATTGGACACACGAAAAAAGTATTATGGCCAAATATTCTTCAATATTTTCTCTCACTCAACGCTTTTATACAGGCGTGAGTGGAAAAGTGAGAGGACGAAAATATGTATTGACCAAATATTTTGAAGGAGAACCAAAAAAATCAGATTTCAATATTGTTGAAGAAGATCTTCCTGAACTAAAAGATGGTGGTAAGTAGTACCTATAAACAATGTGAAAGTATTTAATATTTAATTTGTGTTAAAGCATCATTATAAATACAATATTGTTACAATTTTCCATCTAACCCATCCCATTGTCCCATGTTGGTCTGGGACTTAAAAAGTTTATTTTTATTTTTGGATTTATTTTTGGCTGAATGTGCTTTATGGGACTTGCTGCCTTATTGACTCTGCCTACGCCTTCAGGGATTATGGGCGTGATGTTATTTTTGTATGTATGTACCTACGTAACATTTTTACCAAATTTTGTAATAAAATTAAACACTATAAAACAAAAAAGTTAAAATATTATCAACTTATAAATAAGCTAGGAAAACTAATTTATTGTTGTTTACTTTCCAGAAATACTAGCAGAAGCTGAATACCTGAGTGTGGACCCGTACATGCGTGCCTACATGATCGGATATAAACTACCCACTGATATGATAGGTGGACAAGTAGCTAAGTAGATATATTTTTTTTAGTTATCTATAAATTGTTGGTAGACTATGCACTCAACTATAATTTTTATGAAAGATATAAGTATAGTTCTAGATTAAGCTTGCCAAATATTTAAAGACTATTATGATATAAAGTTTTCATTAAATAATTTGTTTTACAGGATTATAGCAAGTCGAAATGAAAAATTCCCTGTGGGTAAATATATTGCTGGGTCATTTGGTTGGCGTACTCATACAGTCTGCAATCCTTCAGATCCGCCTCGCTTAGGTTTTCTACCGTTAACAATATTACCCGACGTTAGCCCACATCCTATATCTATTGGACTGGGTGTATTGGGTATGCCTGGGTAAGTTGCTTGCTGTGAAATAAATAAACACTCAACCAATCACGAACACTAGTAGTAAGATTATTGTTTATATACACCATCTCTATCTCTCTCTATGTTGTAAACTAATAAAAAAAAAAATGTTTTAGCAACACATCATATTTTGGTCTAAAAGAGATATGCAAACCGAAAGCAGGTGAAACTATCGTTATAACTGGAGCAGCTGGTGCAGTTGGCTCTCATGTGGGTCAAATTGGAAAGATATTAGGTACATACCTAAATTAGATAAATTCTATTAAATATTTTATTTTATTCACAAAGTTCAAATGATAATTTTTTTATCGACATTTTAGGGTGCCGTGTTGTAGGCTTTGCAGGTACGGATGAAAAGTGTAAATATTTAACTAAAGAGGTGGGATTTGACTATGCATTTAATTACAAAACTACAAATATAAGAGCTGCACTTAAAGAAGGAGCACCAAACAGAGTTGATTGCTATTTTGATAACGTAAGTACATCTTATGTTACCTATCAAAATGGTAACTTGGTACCTATTGCGGTAATTAACCTTCCCGTGCGGTTGTAATTTTTATTCAAATTAAACATAAATTTTAGGTTGGTGGAGAAATCAGCTCAACTATAATGAGTAATATGAACCACTACGGACGAGTAGCTGTGTGTGGATCAATTTCATCATACAACGATGCAAAATTACCGAAAGGTATTGAATGTACTTTGTTATTTTTTTGGCCCAATATTATTCTTACGTTTACTTTACACCGTTTTGAGGAGAATGGTTACGAGTAAACGTGTGTGGAACTCCCTTGTTCATTTTAGGCTACCCATAAACTAGACCCCAGGTGGTTAAAGATTATCACAGTATCAGCCAATTTTTCACACTAATAGCTAGGTTGGCCATGCTTTTTTACTTATCATTTGCTGTCTCCGTGTTGAAATATGAATTAAAGTAATGATATCTATTGTCGAAAGTGTACATTTCATAGATTTAACAACAAAACATTTTATCTTACGGAACCCTACATAGTAGTAATATTATTCAATTTGTTTCTAGTGACGATTCTTCAACCATCGATAGTTTTTAAGGAATTGAAAGTCGAAGGATTTCTTGTAAACAGATGGTTTAATCGATGGCAAGAGGGCATTGATGCGAACTTAAACTGGTTGCTTGAAGGTAAAATTAAATACCAAGAAAAGGTATATCATGGTTTTGATAATATGGTCGATGCTTTAGTTGGAATGCTTCGGGGTGAAAATACAGGAAAAGCCGTTGTAAAAGTAAAATAAATTTAATATAAAAAAAAATCAATAAAATAATGGAATTCTATACAGCCGTTTTATTGGATTCATTTAAAATATTAAATTTTATTATATTTGGATTATAAATGACTGCTCACCGTAAAATACATTATTGTGTTTACCAGAGGACGGAAAGCAAATAGCAGGTTTACTGCACGGAATAATCTATGAATATTGGGTTAGCCCTTAAGCTGCTTTGAAAAAAAAAAGCGCGGGAAACGGCAAACGAGGCGGTTGACTTTTACGTGCATTTTTTCATTTTAATTTTTAATTTTAATACTAAGATCAGTTAAGTAGTGCAGTGGATAGTTTTAAAACTTGATTTGTATATAAAATATTTTGTTTTTCCTGAAATTAGGTGAGTTTTTACAACTTATAAATACTTGGATGAACGAACCCGACGACTCGGGGGGAACGGGTGACCCGTCACCGCCACCGGGGGCAATTAGCTATGCAAATTCGGGTATATGGAGAGGGAAGGATCATTGCAGGTGATCATACAAAATATAATAATAATATTAAACGAAAAAGAACATCCGCCCGTAAAATTTGTAGCATTGCAAAAAAAAGGAAAAGTCGTAATAAACACTCAATTTTGCCAGGTTCAGGAAATGAGTTTGATTGTCAATGTGGTAATACTTTTCTTATTGATCAACTTTAAGGCGAGTCTCCACCGAAATTGTTGCAGTTCAGGGTTTCCAACTCTTCATAAAGTCGCCAATTTTTGTTTCCGTTGTCTACACTGAGTCGCCAATAAATTAAAAAATATTTTAGTTGATAACAAGCTGTCTCCACCTTAGATTTTATCAAAATAGCGGAAGATACGAATCGTCAACTGAAAACGGGCATGATGCACAACTTCATGCACGCACACCTCTGAGTACTGAAACAAATGGAGATGGCGTCTCTTTTTACGTGGAGTATTGTAGACTTTTTAAAAAGAGATAGATAGAGGTTTATGAATACAATACCGATATTTATCATATTTGTATAGTAGATTGTTCCTATAGAACACATGGAGACGACCTCCATGTGTTTCAGTACTCAGAGACGCACACTCACACAGCCGCTTTAAAACGTGGTACGATATTGAAAGACAGTGACAAACCAATTTGTTTTGACGCTAGCGTGAGCGAGACAAGCTGCTCCTGATGTGTGTCAAAGTCAAGTCCTGCCAAGCCATTGCTGCCAATGAACGTCAGTGGAGTGAAATTTTGGAGTAAGTAAGGTTAACAAAAACAAATAAGAATGCAATTATTTAATTATTTATTTTTATAACAATCGAAATCATCATACATATTATGTAGGTACTATTTTTATACAGGGTAACTGGTAATTCAACCTATTCCTTTAAAGAGATTGTTCTAGAAGTCATTTGCAACAAATTGACCTCTATCAACTAGGAGTCGCAGGTCGCAGGAATGGTTTCCGAGATTTCGAAGATTTAATTTTTTTTTTGAATTTATGACTGGTCACCCAAAAATATCCAGTCTGGTTCTTGTCTTTGTTTATGAACTACGAAAAGCCATTTATGTTTTAAAAGTTCATCTCCAGGAAACCTACAAAATAAACAAACGTGTAATTCTATTACTGCAGGTACAAATAAAACAAATGATTAATATTAACGATAAAGACGAAAATTTATTGGAGAAAAAAAAATTATAACAAAAACCAATATACAAAATAATTTATATTTGTATATGTCGGCGGCGTCATCGTCGCACGTCTTATTAAAGTTCTTGTAATTAGTCCCCACTACTCGGCTGGCTGCGCTACGGGTATAAAAAAGCGTGCGCAGTGCGGTATTAAAGTCATGGCTCTGGCGTAGCTTTGTGCAAAAGTCGTGCCATTGCTGGTCGCTCAACCTATACTCGTGGCATAATTGATTCGGCAATTAGAAATACTTTATAATTTCTGATTTTGGGAAATACCTATAGCCTTTTGTCAGGGCATATAGCCCTATTATTATTATATAGCATCTCCCTACATATATATCATGACAAAACTGTTTCTTTACAACACAGTATTAAAAACAAACAAATGAATATGAAGTTTTTTTTTTCTTAGAAATTTTGTAATATTACACTTTTGGATATTTTCATGCTGACCCTACTGCTACGCACCGCTTGCTCTGAGTACTGAAACATAGGGAGACGACCTAATGTTCTATACGAACAATCTGCTATACAAATATGATTAATATCGATATTGTATTCATAAACCTCTATCTATCTCTTTTTAACAAGTCTACAATACTGCACGTAAAAAGAGACAACAACATATTTGACTTAACTATTTTCGGTAACATCATCAAGTGACGTCATAGTTTCTCGCTTTAAGTTGTCAATGTCAGTGGAATTTGTGGTGTATTGTGCTAATATTGATAAAATTTGTGATTGTATCATAATCTAACTTGTAACATTCAAAGACATCATCTATACTTATAATAAATCTGTAGAGAGGTCAATTCTGTACATGAAATATATTTTCAAAATAACTATCAGGGGGTGATTAGTGATCGATACTGATGCTAAAAATGCAATCAGTAAAATTTTTGTCTGTCTGTCTGTCTGTCTGTATGTTCCTTATAGAAACAAAAACTACTCGACGGATTTTAACGAAACTTGGTACAATTATTCTTCATACTCCTGGGCAGGTTATAGTATACTTTTCATCACGCTACAATCAATAGGAGCAGAGTAGTGAAGGGAAATGTTGGGAAAACGGAAGAAGTTACTCCATTTTTTAAGCTTCCGTCGCGTGTGCAGCCTTAATGGTTAAAGTTACATAGAAATCATGTATGACGGAAATAGTCTTTATAATATAAACCATAAACGCGGGTGACACCGCTGGCACAGCTAGTCATAAATAAATTGTTCAGAGACTTAGAGTAGGTAAATAAGTAAAGTGGAATGACACTACACAAAGGCGCCATATTTGTTTCTCACTCAAATTGGGCTTCGCTTTTTCGTAGTTATGTCATCTCCATTAGTTTCAGTACTCGGAGACCGCATGCCATGTGATCTTACTTAAACTCGTCACACATTATCGTAGGTACTGTATATATTTTCTATTTCGCTCCGGAAAATGGCCATCAAAACAATACGTGAATTTATAAATAATTTAAATTAAAAAAACCCTCAATATTCTAAGCAACAAGCATAATCTTTGATGTTTACCGCCAAAAACGGAAACACGGCTTCTCAACATTTGTTGACAATTTTTGTTGCCAACACAAGGAAATTACAGAAACTTTTGTCACCAACACGTGTTGCCAACACAAAAGTTGTCAACTTTTGTTCGGTTGGAGATTCGCCCTAAGGAATCTCCAGTAACCCCTGTCGCTATTCAAGTTATGTACCTACCACCTCAGCGTCGAATTCAGTGCGTGACGTGTCTGACAATAATGCCGTTAGGATTCCGATTGGGAGACCTACGTATATAGCTTCTGACTTGGCACCATACATTGTACACGTACTGAGAAAGCAGGTATCGCCTAATGATAGTCGCAGTATTCACACAATTTCATTCGGTCACCTTTTAAAAAAGTATTCTATTAAAAATATTAATAATTGCAGTTTAAAAATAATTGGTAGAAACAGAATAACAATTGCTTTTTCCAAATTTGAAGATGCAAATGCTTTTCTTATTAATGAAACAATAAAGCACAATAACTATAAGGCCTGTAAATCAGTTTTTAATTTGACACGCTTGGGTGTAGTTAGGGTAGTACCTACTGATTGGACGAAGGGTGAAATAATAGTAAATTTTTTTCCCTCGAAGCTTTAACACATAAATCTGCTTATCTTCCTATCTTTTCTATTGATTTTGAAGCTTTAATCCTGCCGCCAAATTTTTTTCCGACTCTAAAATTGCTTTACAAGCGTTAGTAAGTTTTCTTTTAAGTCCAATGATAACCACCCAATTTTAAGTGACTGTAAAAAATATTTCTAAACTAAACTAAACTAAACTTCACGCCACTTCCCTAGCGGGGTAGGCAGAGAGAACCGAACGCCATATGGCACGATCCTTACACACCTCACTCGCCTCTTCAACATTCATAATCCTTTTCATACAAGCTCTTCGTTTTTATGACTCCTAACATCACCTTCTTTTAATACACGATCAATCTGGTTGTGGTAGGTGAGCCTGGGCCTTCCGCGGCTCCTACATCCTTCCACTTTCGCATTGTATATCTGTTTAGTCAATCTTTCGTCATCCATTCTTTCCACATGTCCGAACCACCGGAGCATGCCTCTTCTTACCTTGACTCCGACGCTGCCCTTCAGACCGACTCTCTTTCTTACATCATCGTTCCGAACGCAGTGTGTGAGCGATACACTGCAGATTTTCCGCAGCGCACGCATCTCGACCGCGTTTATTCTACTTTCATGCTCTTTCTGCCATACCCAACTCTCGCTTCCATATATAGTATAGTGAGCTGGGCCTTCTGGTTTAAGACTTTGCTGCCTAGAAGTTTTCCTAACGCACCTTTTACCCTATTCCCTGCATTTACTCTTCTCTCTATATCAGCCGAGTACCTTCCATCTCTACTAAATGCAGATCCTAGATATTCAATTTCATTCACCTGTTCCAGCACTACATCGTCAACCGTTATCCTTGTATCCGTTCTGGTTTCATGTCTTTCAAACACCATAATCTTTGTTTTCTTATTCAAATGTAAGCCTCTCTCCTTACAATCATCTTTCAATGTTGTGACTAGTTGCTGCAGATCCGATGCCGACTCTGCTAGAAGTACGGCATCGTCCGCGTAAAGCAGGCAGTTCACAACCAAGTCACCCATACGCACTCCAACATTCATAGATCTAATCCTCTGGAGACAATGGTCGAGATATAGGATAAACAGCAGACCAGACAGCACGCATCCTTGTCTGACACCAATATTGACGTCAAACCAGGGTGACAGGCTGCCCTCCACTTGCACACATGCCGTACAGCCCACATAGGTGGACTGCGCAGCACGAAGCAATGCTCCATCAATCCCATATCTCGGCAATATGTCCCAAAGGTCCTTTCGTACAACCCTGTCAAAGGCCTTCTCTATATCCACAAAACCGCAAAAAACCCTCTGACTTTTGGCCAGATGCTTCTCCACGATGTTGCGAAGAGTTAAGACTTGATCCGTGCATGCTCTACCATTCCGGAAACCTCCCTGTGCCTCCCACAACATTCCATCAGATTTCACCCTCATTCTCCTCTCAATAATTTTGCCATACACCTTTGCTGCTAAGCTGATCAAACTGATGGCTCTATGGCTGGCACAGTCCATACGTGACCCAGCACCCTTGTACAGAGGCACGATGACTGCCCGTCTCCAGTCCATTGGGACCTTTCCGTTTCTCCAGCATAGATTGCACAAGAACCAGAAAGCGTCCTGGACGCTAGCGCCACCTAGCTTGATCATCTCCGCAGATACCTTGTCTATTCCCGCGGCCTTTCCACTTTTCAGACTTCGTATCGACCATTTAATCTCATTCATAGTGATGTCTTCATCAGACGCTAGCACCACAGAATCAGACATAGCCTCACTCTCAGTGCCAACATCCGAGACATACTCATACATTTCTCCAAAATATTCACTCCACCGTTCTAACACCTCATTCAGGTTTGCAAGGATGTCACCAGCTTTAGATTTAATCTTACCCATTCTGGACGCCGACGAATACCCCCGAGACCTCTTAACCTCCCTCCAGAAAAGTTTGGAATTAGCCTCGAAACTATTCGTCAGTCTCGAAAAAAATGTTTCACCAATGTTTTTTTACATACATTTGTTGTTATTTTTGCCTGGATACCTAGGCACTGTGATATTTTAGGAAACGAGAAGGCTAATAAATTGGCGAATGATGCCAATTTATTGTTATGCTATGCTATAATTTATTGTTATGCGGCACTGATGTGGGAAACCTTAACCATATCCTTTTTGCTTGCAAGAATTAAGACTATTCTTTTTTGTTTACTTCCCTGAAATTCCTCCATATTCCATTTCCAACATCTATTCCTACTCTTTTATCGTCGAATTTGCATTTATAATTTTGTCATCATTTATGTTCAAAAATAATATTTAATTTTATGTAGGTATGTACATTCACCAATATCATTTTTGATTTTTAAATTTATCTTAACAATTCATTTTATTATTTCACTCAATATATTATTTCTTTGACACTCCTTACCTTACTGATCCTATCCTATTTTTATATCCGAACACCGTTTCCATAACTTAATTGTTTGTGGCTTGTGGCTAAGCCTTAGACTATGGAAAGAAGAGGACATGAAATACCTACGAAAAAAACGTGCATACCTAAAGTTTGAGCCTGGCGGCACAAAGATGGCGGCTTACCGTAGAGCTGGGCGCATAATATCGATAGTAAAATTTAACGGTGTTTACATAATTCGATAGTTTAGAAAATGATTTTCTTTTAGCATTCTTCAGTTTTATTTACGTGTAATGTGAGATATTAAAACGCGCACGCACCTCAACCTGAACATAATTTAGTTTGGTAGTTGACTTTGAGAAAATATCATATGTTGACGTACTGACTAGCCATGGATTAACGATTATTGTTATGTGGAGCAAATTACCTCGTGACAGGGAGACGTAGTATATAGAGACGTGATGACGTCTAATAACCGAGGTGCTATGAGAAGGAAGGGGAGACCCCGAATGCTTTGTATCGACTGATTAATTTCATTGATCGTTAGACCGCATGTGCAGTCCCCGAATTCGGGCTAACGACCGATTTATCGACCAATGAAAATTCGCCTCACTGCATAGATGCTACTGCCAAAGCTTGGGGGATACCCTAAAATATCTGTAAAATAAAATCTTATACTTTGTAAGACTACTGGGTTCGATCATTCACAATAAAACGAAAATTTTCATTTTAAACATATTTATTAAATCGGTTCCGGTTAGGTATAATCAAGTTCTATAAATGCCCACTTTATACAAGTATATGTTCACAATAATAAAATAAGTGTTCAATAAACCTTCGATCTCAGTCATAATCAAGTTCTAAAAATAAGCAACAAATATACACATTCATCGAATATGAGCATGTTAAACTTTTAATCCCAGTCATTTTCAAGTTCTAAAAATACAAACGTTATACTAAAATAAAATAATAATAATAATCACAGGTACACAATACTAATTACAGTTAAAAATCTGCCATTTTCTTAGTCAGTCTTCTTACTTTTTCATTTAATCTTTTCTTTTGATGTTCACATTTTGATTTGAATTTTTCAATAATTTCAAGCGCTTTATCCTGAAACAAAAAAAAACACATTAACTTCTAGTTTTATGCAACTTCGTACAGTTTTTTGCCGTAAATTATTTTAAATTACAAGTCACACTGCCCACAGTACCTATAGAAACATATAAAATATAACACTTACATCTGCATAGCTAGAAGTGCTGCAGATAGGCTCCTGTTCCAGTGGTTGTTGTTGTTGTTCCTCACACTCAATAAATTGGGCTGGTAGCTGTAAAAGAGAAATAACAAAAGTATTTAATATTTAGTGAGTTTGTATTTAAAAGTCAAGATTGTATTCTATTTAACATATTATGAAATAGAATACTTACAACTGCATCGCTAGAAGTGCTGCAGCCAGGCTCCTCTTCCAGTGCTTTGTGAGAAATATATTGTTGTTCCTAACACTCTGAAGATAACTGTAAAAGAGAAATAACAATAATATTAAATATTGAGCGAGTTTGTATTTAAAAGTCAAGATTGTATGGTAAGTACCTAAAACAACATAATTATTATGAAATATTACACTTACATCTAGATTGTTATAGGTGATGCCAACAATTTTCTCTTCCAACATTTTGTGATAAACAGATTGTTGTTTCTCACTCTCAACAAATTGGGCTGGTACCTATACAAAGAATAACCACAAATGTTTACTAATTTCTAAATTGCATATTAATCACTAATACACATTTGTTTAACTTGCATTTTAACATACAACATTTTATAAACTGATAGCTATTCATCTTTTTAAAAAATTAATCATTTCGTTAACTATATAAATCTCCTTTTGGTATTTCAGAAGTAAAAATAGTGCAGGTATATGTTTCTAAACTGACTGATGTGTATTTAAATCTGAAAGTCATACAGTATTTCAGCAATATAGAACTGTTGCTGATGACATCCCTCTCGTCCCTCCTCTCTCTCCATCAACTGGTTTGATTATTTGTCTGTATACACTACAAACTTATCTTGTATATTTTTAAAACTTACCACCAACTCACTTGAAGGCAAAGCATCATCGCACAATCTTGTAACATTTAGTCCGGTTAAAACATTTATCTTCAAAATGCAGGGTCCAAAAAAATGTTTTGTTTGGTTTAAGTATTTAAATTTTCAATTCCATGACCCAAGTATATCCAGCCACTGCTCTTTTCTTTCTTTACATGTTGGCAATCTAAAATCATAAAAAAGAGATCGACTACAAAATAATATTCACTTGTCGATATGTTATCGATATATTGAAAATGCCGAACCGTGACTCTATTTATTAAGACGAATAATTTTCTCAAAAGTATCTTAATACTAAGTTCAAAACCTTAAATGATTATAGAAAAGCTAGTTTATGTTTATAAACCTTCCTACAAATAGCAAAATCTTTCAAAATATTAGAAACCAAGATATTTTAAATGAATTCGCTTACTAACCTATCAAACGTTATATTTTGATGTTTTTTTCTGTTTTTGATACGGCAGCCTAACATACTGCACCGACCCATAATAAATACAGTACTAAGCAAGTTCAAACTCTATAAACCAGCACAATTTTCGCCTCACAACACAATATTTTCTTTAAAACTCTGAAACAAACAAGTCGCGATGACAACTGATGTACTTGTGTTGGCTGTGACAAAACATGGCGACCGGCCGCATTTTGATATTTCGTGACGTCACAAACATACAGTGTCAATTGTTGGTAATGATAAAACTACTGTTGTCCTTTTTTACATATGAGTACCCTCATAAGTTAAAAAGAGATGCCGTTATGTCAGTAATTATGCCGTCGAAATTAATCACATTCGTATAACTACTGTTTGTATAGATGATATATGCCAAGTCCTTTCTTTCCTTAGTCTGAGGGCTAAGCACAAGCCGTGCGGTCAAAAAGAAAAAAAAAGCTGCTTTGATGAAACAAAATATCTCTAGGACTCTATAGTATTTTCATAGAGATGGGTCGTAACAGGTAAAGCTAGATACTTGTCACTCCTGTTACTGTTATCTAAAAATAATAGTTCCATATACCTGTTATAAAATAATAGTCTGTTATTTTTATTATTAGTTTCCTTATTTTTTGTCAGAGGAGACGTGGTAGGGTAGGTCGCTGGATGGTAAGTAAGTATATGCGCGTTACTATGGTTGATTGAACTTATTTTTCTTAATTTAATGGGGTTGTTTACGGCTATTATCAGACCAACCGAACGAATATTATAGAACCAAAGTACTTGACAACATGAATCAAACGAGCCCAAACTCGATGGGGTTGTGTCATTTTGGTTCAGAGTTCCTATGGCCACCTTTCAGCGCCAGAATCAGACCCTGGTTATCGTATATGATCCAAGTAATTGTCGAAACAAATCAAACGAGCCCAACCTCGATGGGGTTGTGTCGTTTTATGGTTGAGTTCCTATGTCCAACTTCCAGCTGCAGCATCAGACCCTGGTTACCATATAGGATTAATCTACTCGTCAATACAAATCAAACGAGCCCAAACTCGATGGGGTTGTGTCGATTCATTTTGGAGTTCCTATGGCCACCTTCCAGCTCCAGAATCTTGTTATTTACTTGGGATTTAGAGGGGAATAGTATTTAGCAGTTACGAGGCGGATAACAGTTATCTACGGGGAGTATTTATTACGATATTTGATTGTTACTCTTTATACCTCAAATACTTACAACATTCATAACTATTCTACGATAAATATCTGTTATGAAATATAATAGTTTTTTTGAACGCGGAAGGAGCAACTGCTATTTTACGTATTTAAATACCTGTTATTTTTAACTGTTACGATAAATACGCCTCCTCACCGCTACTTTAATTTAATTGTCAATGAGCAGAAAAAAATATTAAGCGCGAAAGTTTTGGGTTGTGTACATATAAAGACTAGTCGTTTCTGTATTAAATAGTTAGTTAATTTTCATTCTCGTCTGTGGTTAATTGTTGAAGAAAGTACTGAATATGTCTCTTAGGCAGCTGTTTAGTAAATATTCAAATAAGGCTGGAGGCCCTGTGTACTTCTATACGTATGAGTTCCCTTTAGGAGAACTTACGGCGGTTGCAGACGATAGCCACTTGTATTTGGTTTGTTTTGAAGATTCTAAGACCAATGAAAAGAAAATACAATCCATAGCTGCAGAGTTATCTTGTAAATATGTAGAAGAAAAAAATAAATTATTAGAGAAATTTGGGGACGAACTTGCTTTGTATTTGGATGGGAAACTCAAGAAGTTTACTGTACCTCTAAAGATGAATGGATCGAATTTCCAAAAGGTAATAAATTGAATATCTACCTCTTGATGATTCCTAGAAGCGTATATTAAAAAAAAAACTGTTAAGTATGATAATATTGATAATTAAAATAAATTAAAATTGTTTTAATTTTAGGATGTATGGAATAAATTGCTGGAGCTGCCGTATGGTTCAACTCAGACATATGGGGACTTGGCCAAGTCTCTAGGCAGATCAGCCAGTCATTCACGTGCCATTGGTGCTGCGTGTGGGGCCAACGCCCATTTGCTGGTGATACCATGTCACCGTCTCGTGGCATCAGGGTCTAAAGGCGGTTTCAGCAGTGGAGTAAACAGGAAGGAATGGTTGCTAGACCATGAAAAGAAATATGCTTTGTGATGAATATGATTAGTTTGACTCTATTAAGAATTCTAATAATGGTTGTGATTTGTTGAACCTCATTAGGTATGTTGATGACAATAGTAATTATAAACATTTGTTAAAAAATAATAAACAACAATAGTTATATAATTATTTAGTTTTATTAAAATATAGTAGTTTACATTTCTTCTTAACAATAAATAGGCATTGTATTCTTATACTTATATTTTACTCATGTTTTTATATATAATTAGTAATAGACTAGTTAATTCATAAATTACTTTCTACAACTACCATTGAAAATCATTGTTTCAACATTAATCCTATTGATGGCTATTATTATCAAAAATACTGTTTCTCAAAGTGACATTATAATATGCTAACATGTTACTCATTACCAACTATTGTTATGGGCCTTACATATTTGATAGTACCATAAATATAGAGTATGTTAATAAGATTTGAATGCACACATTTGGCACACCAATCCAAAAGAGTGCTGAAATTATGTATACATATTAAAATTCTATAGACAATATGAAATAAAAAATAAAAAACAACATTTTAATGTTCTCTTGAACAGATACTGAATGTACAGTATGAGGTACTACTTTCTACACTATACCTATAAGTTGATAAATGCTTCATTATAGGTATGTATTTATCCACAATCATACACTTTGTTACATGTACATACATAATATCATGATGTCTGATTTGCTTATTATCTAATTTAAGCACATTTAACATATATTCATTCATACAGTCATAACTTAAAATATGTAGCTTGTTAAAAATACTTGAGTAGAAGTAGGAAAATGGTCAACTTTTTTTCATCTAACTTAAATTCTCTTGAATCAATGATTTAATACAGTAATTATATCTATGGCATTTCATTCTATGCACTGTTAGGGAGCGCACGGACGGCAGACTTTTTTTCTGGCGCGAGCAAAAGTAGGAACGCGGTGTGTGATCTTATTATTTCTTACAATCTTTACTTACGAACATCACTTGGCAGCATTTTGAAGCAGTTGTAAGCATGATATGAGGTGAAAAAAGAAACCCGCAGACAAAAAGTCTGCTGTCATCTGCGCGTTCCCATTAGGCTTGTATCTTTTCCTTGTTGAGTTTTTCGATTATTTAATAATCACCCTGAAAAGTTATCTGGTATGTCTATGTATATCCGGTCTTATTCAACTTGTAATAGAGTCCTTTGAGTTTGATGAGCTCCTCGTGGGTGCCGCTCTCGGCCACGTGGCCGTCGCTGACGACGCAGATGATGTCCGCGTCGCGCACCGTGCTCAGCCTGTGCGCGATGAGCACGCACGTGCGCCCGGCCTTGGCGGCGTCCAGGGCTTCCTGCACTACCTGTAAGTACAATTCGATATCTTAGTAAGTACATACATGCCCCAGTAGGTACAAAAATGTATAAGCAATATTTACGTTCTGACGCGGAAGATCCGCGACGGCATTTTCGTTAAGCATGGCGTAGGCCTTAGACGTGGGCTATGATGTTTATCGCCGTAAGAAAGCCACCTGGACACCCATCCCTGGACGCGATAAAAGTAGACGATCTATCCCCGCTCTCGCTCATACCACGCCAATCAAAAAACGCATATCGAAATATAGGCGCTCGGCAAGCTTTTGGTACAGTGTATTACGAGCGAAACGAATCCGCACTGCTTCCGAACCGATAAGTCGGAAAGAAGGCAACCTTAAACTTGTAATGTAACTGAAGCAGTTGAGCTTTTCCAGTCACTTTATGACCTTAAGTATCAGACGCCTTCACTGTTGCCAAAGTTCGTTACTTCCGCAAGTTTGTATTTAGTCTAGTAGTATGTTAGTAGTTTAGTACTACTTATGTTAAATCGTTTAGCAAAGGTTTATTTCGTGATCCCTACATCTACTCTAATGCTAATATGACCATGCTTATTACATTAAATTATTCTCGCCAATAGTCAAACTGTATGCTTGTTTACTTTAATGGTAGAATGGAAATGTTACGAACGACTTTATGCGTTACGCCTACTATGTTGGTAAAAGTATATCATCACCTTTTCGCTCTCCGTGTCGAGAGCGCTGGTTGCCTCGTCCAGCAATAGCATCTTGGGGCGCCGGACCAGAGCCCTGGCGATCGCCACACGCTGCTTCTGCCCTCCGGAGAGCTGCGTGCCTTTCGAGCCAATGTTCGTGTCGTAACCCTGAAAATATTCCGTTGTATGAGAATTGGTATACCAACAGTAAGGTTATGATAATATTTATTTATCTTGTTTCAGCTATGGAAATTTTATACATTCTTTACTACGGCCAACACTAATATAATTCCCAGGGTCTAACTAGGCCGTAAGGGCCCGGGTGGCTCTCTACAAGCCTGGGGGCCGAGATATTTTTTATTTCATTGTAAACTCCAAACGCTTACTCGACTTTTGGCCAGTCCGGCACGGTTCATGCAGATTCGAGTGTAATATACTTAAGGCCTTGTGCTGCTTACCATAGGCAGGGATATAATGAAATTGTGTATATTCGCTTGCTGGGCGGCGTGGATGATCTCGTCCGTGTTTACACGCCGCGAGTTGTCTCCGTAGGCGATATTTTCACCAATAGTCCGGTCGAACAGAATAGGTTCTTGCTGTACAAAGCCAATAGCACTTCTTGCATCAGCTAGGCGGAGTTTTGGTAATGGTATGCCATCTTGAGCCTGAAATACAATATATATGTTATTAATTTCTTGAATTGTTCACGTTTGTATTGTGTACCTTCAGACAAGCTCATTTCGTATACAAGAAATTCATGAAAAATTACCACAATGCCTTCATCAGGGTCGTAGTATCTTTCGAGCAATTGGATAACAGTACTCTTTCCACAACCGCTGCTACCGACCAGGGCGACAGTTTTACCCCTTTCGACCTCCAAATTCATGTTCTTCAGAACTTGTATTAAAGGTCTAGTTGGATAACTAAATTGTACGTTTTGTAAACTCGCTTGTCCGGTTCCTCTCTGAAATAATGATGGTGTAGTTAGTACAAGATTTAACTGCCAGTCAAATTATTATGAGTTATGTGTATAAAAAGGGGATACGAACAAAGTTTTCTACTGCCGGTATAACAGGATCAGTAATTTTGGATTCCTTTTTGAGTAAATGAATGGCGCGCCCTGCAGCCTTAAGTCCCTTTTGGAAATTAGGCGCAAAAGCGAAGGCCTGTGCTGCTGACGACGCACCCATCAAAAGAGCTTGCGCTGATCTGAAATATAAAACAAATAAGTATTCAACTCAAAAAAAAATTAAGTGTAATGTGTATGAAATTGAAACATATCTTACTTTAACACCAAGTTGAAGTCTACACCGTGGTAAACAATACGTGTTCCACCGTAGTACATAGCCGCAGCATAGATGAAATTGAAGAGGCCACGTGAGAGTCCGAATACGATTCCTCGCCATTGAGCTGATCGCTTAGCCAAATATAAAGCTGGTAACAATTGAGTAGCGTAGTCCTTGAGGAACGTCTCTTCTCTGCCAAGCGATGCCACTGTGCGAACATTCGCCACCGCTTCGACTGCTATCTGTTTTTCAAATTAATATTTAGGTAAACTAAGTATCATAGAATTGAACGGTGGAATCTTAATGTTAAGGACATTCGCCTTATATGCGAGGTGTGCTGGTACAAACCATGAGTTTGCTCGATAATGTATCTGGTCCCATAGGGTTACGAAGGTCACAGAGGCAGTCGCTTTAATCAATGGAATTATCAGTCACCCTAAACGCAAGGTCATGATCTAGGCGTACAACGACTAAGCACGGGACATAACGCTAACAATATACTTAAGTATTGTTAGCGTTATGTCCCGTGCTTAGTAATGTGTAGTAATGTGTAAGCACAATGAGAAGATGATTTAAACTATCTTAATATAGTAATATAAGTGTTCATAATGTAAGTGGTATAGAATTTTGGGTTTGGTTGTATTTTACCTTTGAGCTTGCTTCCATCGTCTTAGCTGCACCAAAACTTTCGGCCGTTACCATCCTTCCTTCTTTGTACAAAATACCAGCCATGAGAGGTACAAACGCCAACGCGACTAGTCCAACTCGCCATTCATATATCAGAGAAAGTATAAGAGCAAATCCGAAGGTGCCGATAGCTTGCAAAACGGTACCGATCCTTTGTCCAGTTGCCTGCGTATTACATATAGGAGTTTAGAAATAACTAAACTTTGATATAAGTATTAGAAGCATCGTGTTAGTCAGAACTAGTTATATAATTACCCCTTGGACTTGTGCCGCTTCTCCAGAGAGCTTGGCACACAGTGCTCCGGTAGAATGATCCTTATTGTCGAAGAATGCTATTTCTTGTTTCAAAAATTGTTTGAACATTAAGTTTCTTAAACGCTCCGTCAAATATTCTCCAGCTATACCGTACATATACACCTAGAACCAATTAATTATTAGCTTCATCATCATCTTTATAACAAACTTTCAGTTTTCAGGGTGAGCGTTAATGAGTCAGTCAGAAATTTCCTTTTTATAATACTTAGAAGTATAGACAACTTATAAAGAACCTTAGCAAAAGTATTTAATCCTATTTATGTAAGTAAATATGAGGCAAACAAATCTTGGTGAGCCTTTCATACCTACTGTATAGTATTGTACTACTTTAGTTTATAGTAGGTACTACTTTATAGTTAGACTGGATCGTTGAGGCATTTGGTAGTGACCCTGCTCTATGCGCCAAGAGTTATGGATTCGATCCCAACCCAGGACAAACATTCGCGTGATGAATACTTGTGTTTGTTCTGTGTCTGGGTGTTAATATCTAATATTTAAGTATTTAAGTATCGCTGTTGATTCTGATATCCCTTCTTAAGCTACTTACCTCGGAATCAGATCAATGTATGTGATGTAGTCGAATATTTATTTATTATTATAGAATAATAAAGTGTAAAAAAATAAAATCCGATATTTACCATTATAAAGTTTGCCACTCCGGAAAATACACCAATTCCAACAAAAATGAGTGCGAATTTTCTAACTTCAGCTAATGCTTCCTCTTGATTCGGACTGGCTAGTACCTAAAATAAAATGTACATAAATACATACATAACATCACGCCCATAATCCCCGAAGGGGTAGGCAGAGTCAAAGGGGCAGCATGCCCCTTCAACCACATTTAGCCAAAAATAAAGCCAGGCTAGGTTCGATGAAAAATTGTGAAAAAGCAGTGATAAGCGGCTAACCTGTCGCCTACACAATTACACACCCAAAACCCGATATACCATTAGTCGCTTTTTACGACATGCTAGGCAAGAACCACAGTTGGCATATTATTTTTGAGTCCCAGACCAACACGGGACAGTGGGCTGGGTTGGATGGAAAGCTGTGACATAGGAGTGACAAGTGGCTAGCTCGTCGCCTACTCAGACACATATCCAAACCTGCTCGTAAAGGCAAGAACCACAGTAGGCACATTCTTTTTTTTTTTGTCCCAGATCAACATGGGCCAAGTCCCAGACCAACATGGGACTAAAATAAAATGTGCTTATTACAAATGAGAAGTCTTGTTTGACACACTACAAAACATAGTTTACTAAGAATATTTTCAGGAATCATCAATTGTTATTTTCGATGATAAAGGAGCGACTTTTGTCATTTATGACCACGATTCGTAAGGGGGGTTCTGTGGAAACATTACCAAGGTACCATTACTAAATCCTATACTTTAGAACATTTCTTATTTTTAAACATATAGGTACTTTAGTACACCCGGACCAGAACTAATGAATATTTTGCAATCGTTAAACTAAATAAGTTAGATTAATTTAAAAAAAAAATTTTGCTTACTTACACCCATGAAGTCTCCTAGAATTACAGCCAGGAGAGGCATTGCAAATCCGCTCAACAGGGAAGATACACTGGCAGCCGTCACTGATTTCCACTCGGGGGAGTTAAGTTTTATTACTTTGATGAAAGATGCTTGAGTATAGTCGTCTTCAGCTTCCTTTGCGTCCTAAAAATATCACATTTTATAAATTTACTATGACAAATATATTTTTATCTACATCTAGTATATGTCCTGTTTTAGGCTTTCTTATCAAAAATTTTTAGCCTTTACTGATATAAGGTAATAATTAGTCTTTTTACAGATTACACATATCACGTGTTGTAAAGCTATAAAACTATAATTTGTATAGTTTATTATCAACTTACCGCAATTATTATTTCGGCATCATCTTCGTCCTCTTTTTCACTTACTACAGATACTGTACGAGCGATTTTTTTGTCTTGTTATGAAAAAAATAAAACATGATTATTATTACCTTTTATTGTTGTATACATTTTTTTATGATGGTCAAAACAAAGCGTATCTACTGTTCAACGATGGGATTACCTTTCGTGGGGTCGTTTTCAGACCCTGGGAATGTCTGCAAGTTCACCATATCGTAATAATGGCCTTTCTTTCTCAACAACTCGTCATGGTTTCCTTGCTCTACTATGACGCCATCCTTGAATACGTATATCAAATCAACGTTTCTTATTGTCGACAATCGATGAGCTATCACGATTGTTGTCCGACCTTCTTGAGCCTTAAAGCAAATAGTAACAATTAAGTTCCTGGCCTACAGATGTAAGTTTTTAGTTTTACTTCAGACTTCATTACATAGGATTTCTGCGTGTGTATTAAACTTATCATATATCTATTTAAAATGCTTCTCGTGTGATAGTCTTGGTGTGTTGTTATTTTCATTGCAACACTTCGTCCTCGACGTATGAATAGTTAGAAATGGCTGATTCTCTTTGATGAATTATTCGATCACATAAACTACACAAGTCCATTACGAATATACAAAAAAAGATATCACTCAACTTGGCAAGTCGTCCTGAAGCCATGATCCGATATTTAAAAAAAAATGTGTCTTGTCTTGTTCTTTCTAGTATATAAGTAGCGAGTGTACCTTGTCGAGCGCTTTCTGCACCTTGGCCTCGGAGGCGGTGTCGAGCGCGCTGGTGGCCTCGTCCAGCAGCAGGATGCTAGGGTTGCGCACCAGCGCACGCGCAATCGCGACGCGCTGCTTCTGCCCACCCGACAGCGACGCGCCGCGCTCTCCCACCAATGTGTCATAGCCCTAAGAATTTAAGAAATAAATGATAGATAACATTTGGAGTCCAAATGTTTTGAAGACAATCAAAATAAGCCTGTACAAGACAGTTATCAATATACCTACATACTTGAAATTAAAGTATTCAGCAAAGAAAATAAATATTCGAGTTGCTTATTCTATGAATGGGTATCATGATTTAACATCGTTAAATATATAAGTATTTGAAATATATTGTTAACGTTGTTAAATCAAAAACTATGCGCGTTTATGATTGCGCAGATATTTCTGTTTCTGCTGTCTCTGCCGACGTCAGCTCTTTCGAATCACATCAAGGGTTTGTTCACACTGAACCTTCTTTCGGAATCCATACTAATATTATACAGAGGAATTATTTGATTGGTTGTTTGTTTGGATTGAATAGGCTCCGAAACTACTACACTGATTTGTCACCATCTACTCTATCTACTTTATCAGCGAGTAATAGGTATAGGCTATATTTTATCCCCGTACGCACGCGGGTAAAACCGCAGGGCGCTGCTAGTAACATATACCTACGATTATTATAAAATGTATGTATCAAATAGGTAAACAAAAAAATTACTTGACCGATTTTAAAAACTCTTTCACTATTATATTGCTACATTATCCCTATAGACTATAGAATATTTTGAAAAAAGTTAGGTTAGGCTACAAAATAAAAAATAACCACCCGTGCGAAGCCGGGGCAGGCCGCTAGTAACAAATAAAGTGCTTATTTAAATTACATTTGGCAGCTTCATGATGAACTGATGGGCGAATGCCTGGCGTGCGGCCGCCTCGATCTCCTCGTTGGTTACGCCCTCGCGGCCATAACGAATGTTCTGGCGTACAGTGGTGTTGAACAACACGGGCTCCTGGCCCACCACACCGATTTGTTCGCGGAGCCAACGTACAGATAATTGTTGCACGTCATGCCCATCGACATTCACCTGCAAAACCAAATCATTAATTAATAATAGCAGTTACATGACCTTCATCAACATCATCATCGTCAGCCTAAATGGTTCACTGCTGGATCTGGATTGCCTTTCCTAATAAACGCCACATGGAATGTCTTTATTGTGTAATTTTTTTTTACTAAAACCAGACAAATTAAAATACCTATCAACTATAAAATCCAATATCAAAAGAATGATAAAACGTTTAAAATGTTTAGATTATACCTCACTCTCTGATAACGTGGTCCTGCTTAAGCTCACTGATTAACAAATGAATATCATTATATTATCAAGAAATGGTTTTAAATCCATTTGATAAGCAACATCACGATTTATTTTATTGTATTACGATGCCTTTATAATTTTATTCCAGTAAACAGTCACTAAATTCTTCAGACTGACATACTAACAATATATGTATATAAACTTAGTTTTATAGTATGTACAGCAGACACGCGTTGTTAAGCCTACAATCAGATAATTGTATAGTGTAGTGATAGAAGCAGCTTGGTTGAAGTGGTCTACTAATGCTATCAAATTTCCGCGTCATATTGTCTTATCTATATTGTTGTTATTCTTCGACTGAGTTCACTATCTCTGTATTTTGTTTTCATAAAACAATCTTGTTTATAACGCTTGCATTCATCTAAGTGGATTCAAGTTCAGTTTTGATCTGGACGCCAATTAGTGACCGATTTATTTAAAATACTTTTAGCTATCGTCTGATACCTAACTCGTCGTCGTCCGAACCTACTTACTGTTAAAGTGTGCATATGAGGTATCTTAAGTGTTTAAAAGTGTGAATTTTCAATGAATTCGAAAACTTACTGAAACTTAATGAGAGTAACTTACACTGCCATCAATGACGTCATAGTAGCGTGATATGAGCTGCACGATGGTGGACTTGCCCGAGCCGGAGTGGCCGACGAGCGCCACGGACTGTCCGCGTGACACGCTTAAGCTCACTCCTTTCAATACCTGAGGAATATCAGATGCGCGTTATCGAATGTACGTTATCGGTGAATTAAAGAAGTACAAGATTAATGATTGGCGCATGAAAATCATTTCAGGATATAATGCCTATTGTAACCCGTTTCTGTTTGTAATCTGATTCAAACAACAATCGAGCGTTATTTTAATCCTATCTTGCACTTACACAATGCGAAGTGTGTAAACAGAGCCCAGCTCCGGAGAACCGTCTTAAAGATAACGTATGGCCTGTTATTTAATATTTTGCAACTTATTCGTTACTAGTTAAATTATGCTAAAATATGTTGGAATACACGATTTGTATGGTGCAATTTTATAAAATATATTAGCATGCTTATCTTAACGAAGAACTGTACGTTTTAGAAAATACTTAGGTACATATACTTAACTTCAATGGGTATGAATTGGATTGTATACAATACACGGATTCTTTTACAATATCATAAAGCAAAGAATCCGTGCGTAGCAAACGCCCTGATTTCGATGTTGGAAGACATTCTATAATATTATTGTCAAGTTAATTATATTTTTGCATAGTCATCGCTATTATTCCGCGTACCTTGTGTGTAAGACTACGAAATTAATACATATATTATTAAACGAGGCAAAAATTTACTTTGTACCTACCCTAGCTGGCTAGCTTCAAATTATTGGTTTGTGCACCATAGACATACCTTAGATAAACATTAATACCTACATTTGAAATAATGCAATGACTGATCATTACTGAAAATTTTGATCTCATAAAAATTCGAGCTTGTGTTTGGTTTCGTGACGACCAAAAAGTTTGGCCAAGCCACTTGTGGCTTGCCAAATAGAATGATATTTATTGAACTCACAGGAACATCAGGCCTCGAAGGGTAATGGAATTTGACGTTCTTCAGTTCGATTATTCCTTCTATTGTTTTCGGTTTGATGCCTCTCTCGAGCAGCGGGTTGATATTGGGAACGTTATCAATGAGATTGAATATTTGCGCGCCAGCTCCACGGGCCACGCCGAACACTTCCATGACCGTTGAGGATATACCAAAGTTGGCGGAGCCCATCAAGACGCCGAAGAATACCTAAAAGTGCAATTCGTATTATCTAGCAATATATTTGAACACTTTACGAATTGAATATATCGCTTCCCTTTACTACTTTATTAACGCATGATAAAATAATTATAGATAATGTTTATGATGTGGTAATTTGATCACGATCTGGCTGTTCGAAAAACATTCAAGTTTCAAAATTTTTTTTTCAAGTAAACTTTAGTATGGTGGTTTAAGAAAGAGGCTAGATTAGGTATTAGTTGTTAGCAATGGAAATTGATATTTTATATGTACATCCAAAATAAATATGAGTGTGATCTATTAGTCCAATTTGTCCGGAGAAAGTTGCATCAATCTAACAACCAGATTTGCTAAATCCGGGATTATGGACTTTAGTCGGGTAGTCTACGAACCATATCCGAGACATAACCATAGGAAGATGATGAGTAGATATGAATATAGGAAAATGGATTTAGTGTTAAACTTACAGCAATCATAGTGTAAACATCGTAGTTCTCTGGTTCGTTTTGCATTAGTTGGAAGCCGAACCAGAAAGATAGAGCGTAAGAACAGAAGATACAGAAGAAAAGTACACCCATTGCCAACCCGTTAAAGAACCCTGAAAATAATAAGGGGAATAGTCACAAAATTGAACATATTTCAGTTTGATTTATTGGCTTCTAATGAATGTACTCGTATAGTAATCGTGATAGTTAAGTTTTATTGACATTTATTACAGACACAGATAAAACTCACATTCCAATTACTACTCTTATCGGTTTATGTGCGTAGCTTTTTTTAGGGACAGTTTTAGTCAATCAATAATCCTTATAGTTTCGCCTTGTCTGTCTGTCTTTTTATGAATTACTTAGTGCAGCAGAGGCTTGCGCGATGTGCAACTACATGAGTGTAGGGAGACTGCGTGTGGCCGACACGCCATACAATGTTTATCAAGATAGACTTCTGATCGAAAATAGTCAAAGTATCGTTCAGCCGTAAAATAATGATTAAATACACATAACATAATACCTTCCAAACAAAGAAACTTTAAAATTTAACGTAACATTCTCAGGACTAGTAGGATGAATTTACTATTGAATGTTTTTCTATGCGCTATTCATCCGATCTGATGAAACGTGCGAAGATTTGTAACATTCTTTTAACAAGTTTTAATTTTACTTGCCCTGTTCATATGTGTTTAGTTACATTGTCATTGCTACATATGCCAGATAAATGTCGTTAATAACAGAATTGGCAAGTCTAAGAAACCTTTTTTGATGTTGATTTTCCTTGCGTCGCTCAAATGTTTCTGGTATCTCTCTAATTCATTAGGCTGCCCGCTGAACGCGTACACAGTTCGTATGGAGGATATCACCTCCTCCGCTATACTGCCCGCCTTGCCTGCTGCCACTGCCTCTTTCTTAGACAATCTCGAGGCGACCTGAGGAAATATTCATATAGGCGACCTTCAATTCTTACAACCGTTAAGTTGTAAATAAGTATGTATGAATGTATTTTAAAACGAATACAGATGCAATAATTATAATAAATGAAGTTAAACAGTAGCTTTTTATAACTGTTTGTAGAAGATGATTAAAATTACATTTCAGTCAAGGTCTAAGATTCGGTCGTCTTATAATTCCCTCACCCTGAGGGACCTTTAGCGCTTATACGTCATTTGTTTATGCCTTAAACTTTTGGGACAAAGACGGAGCGAAGCTCGACGACTATACTTATTTGTTGTCTACCTAGCTCATCTGTAGTAAGATCTGGTTTTAGGTATCACGAAATAAACAAAATGCCTCACCAAGCCGGCGACTCCCACAAGCGCCATTGTAACGGGGAAGGTAATTAAACACAACAGGGCCAATTTCCATCCTTTCACTAGAGCCATGATAACGGAACTGACAAATGAAGCCTGGTAGAAAATAAAAGTTCCCAGTTTTTCACCAATACCATCTTCTACTTTTAATATGTCACTAGAAAAAAAGACACATTAGAACCATAACATGCAAAATAAATATATATTTTTTTATTATTACCTATAGGTAGTACATATTGATATAACAATATTTTGACTGGCTCGATGGCGCATTTGGTAGTGACCCCCTATGCGCCAAGAGTTGTGGGTTCGATCCCCACCCAGGACGAACATTCGTGTGATGAATACTTGTTTGTTCTGTGTCTGTGTGTTAATATAAAATATTTAAGTATATATTTGTAATGTCATTGTTGATTCTGATATCCGTAACACAAGTGCTTATGCTACTTACCTCGGAGTCAGATCAATGTATGTGATGTAGTCTGATATTTATTTTATTTAATAAATATTATACTTACGCTGTCATTTTCACCGCAAAATCTCCAGTTTGGTGTACATCGAAATATGCGAAATCTTGGTTCAATGCCGCTTTTAGATATTTTTGTCTCAACGTATAGACCTAAAAAAACGTTGCGTTATACAATTAGGTAGGTATGTATAACTATGCCACTGATATAAAAAAGGTATTAATAGAATTTTATGAGATCCAAATATTTTCTTCGTGTAGAAAGGTAGATACGGATTGCTTTTTTTCATAGTTCTCTAACTTGAGTTGATCCGAATCTTCAGTGCTGTCAGCGATTTGATTTGAGAATCTTTCTTTCAGACCTTTTACTCTGTGCTTCAGGTTTTATACGTCTAATAGGCATAATAACGTGAATACCTTAATTCAGTTTAATTGGCGCGATGGCGCATTCGTTAGTGACCATGCCCTACGCGTTAGAGTTGTGCGTTCGATCCTAACCCAGGACAGACTATCGTGTCATAAATACTTGTGTTTATTCTGTGTTTGGGTGTTCACATTTAATATTTATGTATATATTTTTGATAACACTTTATTCTGATATCCGTAACACATTTGCATAGACTACCTAACTTAGAATTAAAATCTGTATGTGATGTTGTCTGATATAATTATGCAAACAACAGATTCCCAATTCAGAACTGGATCCCTGTGTGTATAATAATGTACGTACCTGATTATAAGCTGCTATATTCATCAATACCGTTGCTAGGTAACCGAAAAAAACTAGTACTAATCCTATGATGCTGTTGTAAATTGCGAAGTTTTGTACAGACGTCATAAAGGCATCAGGTTCCGGCCGTTCTAGAGCCAGTGACATCCCGTAGTCCACCATGGCTTGCAGTAGAGAGGCGAAGAGCAACGTGTTGAGAGGAGTACAGCACCCGCTGACTATCGAACTTAATATTCCGATGAATATGTACCATTTGTCCTTTGTCGACGCGTATCTATACTGGAAAAACAAACGAACAAGTTAATTTATATAAAAGAAAAAAATAATTTATATAAAAGAAACTGTACAATGCCGTTACGGTACTAAATTACTTGGTTTTTATAGAACTCACCAGAAAATACACTACTGTTCCATTATAGAAACTTTAGATTCATGATATTGAAACGTCCACGGCTAAATAATCAAACGTTTTAACAATATACCTACTCAGTTAACCTGACCCACAACATTTATGAAAAAGCTGAACACATCATAAAATGTAAATTTTACTATTTGGCTATGTCGTATAAGACTACTTGCCGCCCCTGATTTCACCCACATTTATTAAAAAAGTTGCGCGGGTCTCAATTGATTTTTAAAATAAAACTACCCTTAGCTATTCCTTATGTCATCAGCTATTAGTGAAAGTTTTATTAAATTCGGTTTAGCCGTTTCGGAGATGAGTGGATTATTAGCGGTGGTCCTCATACTTTCAGTCACGTGTAATCTAATATAAACTTATAAGTATTTTCGAATCCGATAACTACTTGCAAACTCTTCAGCTTATAATATTATTTTATCTCAATAAGTATGTATTTGTAAATATAGTAGTCACGTTTATATGTATCAATTTATATCAACGTACCGGTCATGTATGAATCTAAAGTCATTTGCCTTAGACCTTGATTATGTAGAGACTTGTTGAGAAAGTCGAGTACTAGATAGATAAATAGATGTACAGAAATGTAAGTACATATATCGATAAGTTGTATGAATGAATTGTCGAACTATCCAACTAAAATAGCCATCTATTCTGACGTTGTATCTTCTAGGTATTTATCGAATAAATCTTATAAAATTCTCCGAGATGAAAATATAGTTCAGTTCAATTTATTCAAACAAATTCTGTCTTAATACTTACTAATGTGAAGAACGAAACGCTCGGAACTTCTTCGGTTTTTTTCTCAGGGTCCAAGTCGCTGCAAGAAATAAATACCCAACATGAACAAAAATAAATAATTTCAGTGAACCGACCTAAGGGGGCTAAACCACGGTTTAGGTCTTAGGGTTATTTTTTTGCGCTAAGCGCCGGCTCTGTCTCCTTAAAATTATAAGGGATATTTTTTACAGGGATATATTTTTTATGCGTTCAATTCTTTATTTCATAGTCTGATCTAATCGAATCCTATCCATTATAGTTTTTCTGCCCAATGCTAATCTTATTTTCTTATTTTCTAATACATTTTTACTTATTACTACTCAATTACATTTTTATTTTTAAAATTAATACATTTTGCTTATTACTAACTTAGTTTAATACAATTTAAGACTCTTCCAACCCAGCCCAGTTTTGATTCTAGCTGAATGTGGTAAAAGGGCTTGCTGCCTCTTTGACTCTGCCTACCCCTAAGGGGATTATGGGCGTGATGTTAGGTATGTATAATTTGAGACTGAGAGAGAATTACAAAGAGTAAGTTTCATAAGGTGCTAACAATGGAGTTTGCTACTATTATAATTCAATGCCTTATCTATGTTCTTACCCAGTCTTAAATTCTTCCATTTACACTATATTCTTATTACTAATTCCTCATAGTTACTCCTTAATATAATGTCATATTATACTTTTGAGTAGCCTGTTTGCCTATCCTATTCTATTCCTATTGTTGGCACTTTAACCTATTTTTTTAATGCTATACTCGGTGAATGGAATGGCAGTTTTCTTATTTGAAATTAATTCATGCAGTTTGTCAGCGTGTAATTTAATTCCTGTTTTTATTTCCAGGTCGTTCCTGGCTGCGGCTGTGGAGGGGCATTCAAGAAGAAAGTGAGGGACGGTTTCCTCGATGTCGATTGTCCTTGCACTTAAAACGGTGCAGGTACTTGGAGAATCCACCGTGCCCTGTGAGGATTTGCGTCATCATTCCTGCTGGCTTTAATGCGCGTACAGTTTGTACGCCTCTACTGCGTCAAGGAAGAAGAGCTTTGTCGTGGCGGTTGTTTCATCGGTCCTGTACCGTTACGATCCAAGCGTCTAGGTGACCCTATTTTAGGAAATAAGCAGGTCCAAATTGGCTCGTTCTCAGAAAGCTGACTATAGTTTCAGACCAGATGATCTGTGTGCATTGTCTAGGGCATCTACTATTGTTAAGGTGTCCATTTAAATTGTCACCAATTATTTTCAATCGTGGATTCGTTTGATTGTAAACTTTGAGCTGGTCTTGATTATTACAATTGCTATGTTTGTTAGGTTATTCAAACGTAGGTATCTAGCACGTGCTACGTACATATAAAACAATGAATAACATTTATACCTACAAGCATAACGAAGTAATGAAAGAGTAGGTATTTTTTTATTATCATTACAATACTAGAGGTAAAATCGAAAAAAGTTTCAAATTGAGTCGTCTTTCATTGAAGCAGACGTGTGACTGACCCTGTTAATTCAGAATTTCGGATTTTGTACTAAAATATCAGTAATAGTTATCTCTTATAATTTTTGATGTTGACATTCCTTATAGTAGATAACGTTCGCCGATTGCATAGATAGGTAGATATACTAGCCAGAGTTATCATCTATTACAGTAGAGTGTCCGTGGTTACCGTAAACAGTTTGGTTATTAATAAAACTAGCTTCTGTCCGCGACTTCGTCTGCGTGGAATAGTTACTTCGTTTTCATAGAAGATGAAACAATTTTTAAATAATAAAGAGTGGAACTTTAAATCGTTAGGTAAAAGTACTGGGTGTTATAATCCTAAGTATATTATGTAAGTAGATTGTAAATTATTCTCGGATTAAAACTCTACTATGTATTAAGTATACTATGTATTAAATTCTTTAAATTACATTTAGAGCATTCTTAGATAAATTATATTATATATGTTTTATAATATAATATTATACAGTTGTATATGCAATCCTAATACTTTAAAATAAATATTTCTTCCCTTTTTATTATTCTAACGTACTTACTACAATAAATAATAATTAAAAATATGGACACGATATGTGCTTTTGTTTTCTTAGATTCGACTTTCTTACATTTCAACAATAATCCCTGGAGTATATAAGTACTTAAAATCGTTAAAAACCATTGTGTCTGGAATATCTGGCTTGACAGGTTAAGAATAAGTAAACTAATAATATAATAATAAGATTGAAAAATATTTGGAAATCAAAAATTTTCTAAAAACGCCAAAAAGACAAGAAGACTCAAATTGTCCAAAAAATTTTTTTAAGATCCTGAGTTCCATAATAAAAATTCAGTTCTATGAGTCGAGTTGTTTTGGATTAGGACTACGAAAGGACTTAATACTCAGAACTCTGGACTCATTTTAGTCAAAAGCTTGCGACCTTTGCCAACACTAGCAGTACTTGATCATTATTTTGCTGCGATGTTATTTAAAAATGCGAAATCACCTAAGATAAGGATTAATATCACGTTTATAAAAACACCTCCGCAAATAATGCATTATTTTAAAACAAACATACATACATTGTCTTTAAGGTTATCAAACCATTTTAAATCTGTTAAAAGTGTAGATTTTGTTATTACTTTTTAACGACTTAGTAAAGATTAATAGTACCTAAGTAGGTAGGTACCTATGCCCAACTTAAAAACGTTTTAACGCTTTCTTTTGTCATGTCTAAGTCATTAAATTTTATTTAAAATATTTTATAACGCTCAAAAAACTTTATTTTTATATATCGGATATGCTTAGAACTTAGACAACTTTCAGAAACAATATATTTTTGATAAAGTTTTGGTATTAAATGAGTACTTAGATTTGGTTAGTTAACAGTATTAACTAAGTAGTAGAGTTTGTCATGAAACCCTTTGTACCTTATAGCAAAAGCTTCATCTTAGCTATGCAGTAGGTTTCAGTTTCAGCAGTTTATAAATATATTGTCGCTTGTATACCAGCCCAGTTTTATTTTGGCCTGAATGTGTGGTTAAAGCCCTTTGACTCTGCCTAACCCTTCGGGGATTATGGGCATGATGTTATGTTTGTTTGTTTATACGTTTATTTTGTAGTTTGGTTACAGTTTCTAAGCTTGTTTCATTATTTTATTGTGAAGTATGGTGCTTTTATTACCAAAACCACGGATTTTTTTTTTTCTGTTCTGTGACCAGAATTATCCTAATAATTATTCTCCGAAATATACCTACATTAATATATCTATGTAACTTAGAAGTCAGAGATTTATGTTGGTTTTAATTACAAAATTTAAACTTATAAGAAATTAGGTAATACTTATTGTTTTTAATTATCGAAATGTAAACGCCAAAATGATATGATTCGCATGAACAAAAAAAAACAGGCGAAAACATGTTACTTAAATACAGCATTACCTACATTATATTAGAAGTGTAGTTGGTACTTACTTATCATTTGTGACGAATTTCGGATTTTGTAAGGTGCCATTTTTGTCATCCGACGGCGAAGTTACCTTCAGATCGTATGTTTTGTTTTCCATTGCATCTGTGTATTTACACTTGTCACTACATCAAATTTGTAGTTTTGAACACGATAGTTAGGTATTTATATCTTGTCCGCAAATTTTTTTCACTGGCGCAGGCGACACCCGAGCCGTGCGCGTTCGATTGGGTACCATGCGCCTGCCAAACTATCACAGATATGAGTTATCATGGTGATAAATACTCTTATATATCATATATCAACCTCATATCTTTAATTTTTATGATATGTAGTATAATTAGTAAATGTGGTTCCGTATTAAGTTTTCCAGGTTGTAAAATAAGTGCGAGTACTTGGATGTAACCGTTTTATTAGAATGACTAAAAGTGTTAATCAAATATTGACCCTTAAATCTTGATTTCATTGGCCATTTTTATATTTTCCTTAAATAAATTACACACCTTGTAGGTAGGCGATTACGAGGTACCTATGTCCTATATTTATTCTTATTCTCTATACAACATGACCCCCCCCCTCTCTATCGAAAACGGCTATGTCCTGGCGCACCCTTACCTACACTGCTCTGAAAAGATTATGAAGGAGGGGATTAATAATAAAATGTCCTATGCAAACGATGTTCCCTGTGATGTCTTCTATCGATTCCCATTGTCTTTGGGACACCTTCTTAGAATTCAAGAGAGGTAGGGCATAGCAAATGCCAACAGTGTGGAAAATTGCACATGTGCACCCTGTGCCCAAAAAGGGCGATAGATCAGACCCGTCGAATTACAGGCCTATCGCTATAACCTCCCTTCTCTCGAAGGTGATGGAGCGTGTAATTAACACCAAACTCCTTGGATACCTAGAAGATCACGAACTCATAAGCGACCAACAATATGGCTTTCGGCATTGTCGCTCCACCGGAGATCTTCTAGTGTATCTAACACACCGCTGGGCGCAAGCCATCGAGAGTCAAGGTGAGGCCTTGGCTGTCAGCCTAGATATAGCGAAGGCGTTCGATCGGGTCTGGCATAGGGGTTTGTTGGCAAAGCTACCATCATATGGGGTACCCGAGGGTCTATGCAAGTGGGTTGCTAGTTTCCTGTCCAGCAGAAGCATTAAAGCCGTGGTTGATGGCAGCTGCTCCGATAGCATGGTCATCAATGCTGGCGTCCCGCAAGGTTCGGTGTTGTCCCCGACGCTGTTTTTGCTGCATATCAATGACATGTTGCCTATTGGTGTCATTCATTGTTATGCAGACGACGTACTACGGACACCTACTATACGGGCCGTGCTAACAACCCTCGGAAGAAAGCCGTACTAGACTTGTGTCTGAAATCGAGAGAACACTAACCAGGATTTCCGATTGGGGACGACTAAACTTGGTCCAATTCAACCCCATTAGGACACAGGTCTGCGCGTTCACCGCTAAAACAACCCCTTTGACTGTAGCTCCACAATTCCTGGGCACACCTCTTACCACCTCGGATAGCCTTGGGATCCTTGGTGTCGCCATCTCTAGTGATGTTCAGTTCCGCAGTCACTTAGAAGATAAGGCTAAGCTGGCATCGAAAAAGCTCGGAGTGCTTAATAGAGCCAAAACCTACTTTACTGCTGAGCAAAGACTGCAGCTGTATAAAGCGCAAGTCCGACTCCACATGGAGTACTGCTCTCATTTGTGGGCTGGAGCACTTCGATACTAGTTATAACCTTTTGACGCGGTACAAAGACGAGCTATGAGAATGGTCGACGATCCTGAGCTCACAAACGGTATTGAGCCATTAAGTCTGAGGAGAGACATCGCCTCCCTTTGCGTGTTCTATCGTTTGTATAATGGGGAGTGTTCCAAGGAATTGTTTGACATGATGCCCACGGCCACCTTCTACCATCGCACCGCTCGCCATCGACAGGGAATTTATCCACATACAGTGGAGCCAAAATGGTCGTGTACTGTGCGGTTGCAAAGAAACTTCTTGCCACATGCAATTAGGCTGTGGAATGAGCTCCCGCCGAGGTTTTCCCACGAGACTACAGTATGGGGTCCTTCAAGAAGGTTGTGAAAATGTTTTTACAGGGTCGGCAATGCGCGAGTGATACCTCTGGTGTTGCTAGCGTCCATAGGCTACGGTAACCGCTTACCATCAGGCGGGCCGTATGCTTGATTGCCACAAGAATTGGGGTAATTTTTTTAAAGAGGTTTACTTCCTCGTGGCCCAGGCGGTCAAGACAGGATCCTCGGCCACAACAAAGGTTAGGTACGGGTCGTGAAGATCATTTCCTAGAATTCCTACCAACAACAAAACAACTGGTTAGGCCAGTCAGGTTAGTTTACCGCCACCCGATGCTCGGCGTTGTTGTTCATTTGGCAACACCCGGGAGGCACGTGTAGGGTTGTGGTTAGGTATCCTACGGACGCGAACAACTTAACCTTTCAATAAATATATAGAAGAAAAAAATAAACAATGGAGACGAACTTCCTTTGTATCTGGATGGGAAACTTAAGAAGTTCACTGTACCTCTAAAGATGATTGGATCGGATTTTCAAAAGGTAATAAATTAAATATCTACCTCTTGATGATTCCTAGAAGCTAATATTAAATAAATAAAAAACTATGTTATGTTATTACTGATAATTATAATTGTTTTAATTTTTGTCCCATTTTGGTCAGGAACTAAAAAAGAATGTGCTAACTGTGTCTCTTGCCTAGCATGACGTAAAAGGCGACCAATGGTATATGGGGTTTTGGGTAGGTATGTGATTGTGTAGGCGACGAGCTAGCCACTTGTCATTACTTATTAACAATTTTCCATCTAACGCAGTCCATTGTCCCATGTTGGTCTGGGACTCAAAAATAATGTGCCAACTGTGGTTCTTGCCTAGCATATCGTAAAAGACGACTAATGGTATATCGGGTTCTGGGTATGTGATTGTGTAGGCGACAACCTAGCCACTTGTCACAACTTTTTCACAGTTTTCCATCTAACCCAGCCCAGTTTTGTTTTTGGCCGAATGAGTAGCCTGTTGCCCCTTTGACTCTGCCTACCCCTTCGGGGATTATGGGCGTGATGTTATGAATGTTTAAATTTTAGGATGTATGAACAAAGATTATTGTGTTTGAAAGAGATGAAACTAGAACGGATACAAGGATAACGGTTGACGATGTAGTGCTGCAACAGGTGACTGAAATTGTATATCTAGGATCTGCATTTAGTAGAGATGGAAGGTACTCCGCTGATATAGAAAAAAGGTGTGAATGAAGGGAATAGGGTGAATGGAGCGTTAGGAAAACTTCTAGGCAGTAAAGTCTTAAGGCAGATGGCCCAGCTCGCTATACGCAAGGCGGTGCTGATTCCTACGCTAACATATGGAAGCGTGAGTTGGGTATGGCAGAAAGAGCATGAAAGTAGAATAAACGCGGTCGAGTTGCGTGCGCTGCGGAAAATCTGCGGTGTATCGCTCACAGACTGCGTTCGGAATGATTATGTAAGAAAGACAGTCGGTTAGAAGGACAGCGTCGGAGTCAAGGTAAGAAGAGGCATGCTCCGGTGATTCGGACATGTGGAAATAATGGATGACGAAAGATTGACTAAACAGATATACAATGCGAAAGTGGAAGGATGTAGGAGCCGCGGAAGGCCCAGGCTTACCTACCACGACCAGATTGGTCGTGTATTAACAGAAGGTGATGTTAGGAGTCATAAAAACCGTAAAGCTTGTATGAAAAGGATTATGAATTTTGAAGAAGCGAGTGAGGTGTGTAAAGATCGTGCCATATGGCGTTCGGTTCTCTCTGCCTACCCCGCTAGGGAAGTGGCGTGAATTTTAGTTAGTTATGAAATAAATTGCTGGAACTGGCGTACAGTTCAACACAGACACATGGGGACCTGGCCAAGTCTCTGGGCAAATCAGCCAGTCATTCACGTGCCATTGGTGCTGCGTGTGGAGCCAACGCCCATTTGCTGGTGATACCATGTCACCGTCTCGTGGCATCAGGGTCTAAAGGCGGTTTCAGCAGTGGAATAAGCAGGACGGAATGGTTGATAGACCGTGAAAAGAAATATGCTCTGCGATGAATATGATTAGTTTGACTCTATGATAAGCATCCTCAGATCAATAGAAAAAGGTTTGCCTTTTTCTATTGATCTGAGTAAGCATCATAATAAAGGTTGTGATTTGTTGAACCTCATTAGGTATGTTGTCAATGTTTAAAAAAAATCTGTATTAGGGTAAGATGATGACAATAGTAGTAAGTAATTATAAACATTTGTTAAAAATTAACAAACGGTTGATGACGACTGGCGGGAGAGTAGTAAAGCTAAAGGCCGTTATTATAAGAACATCCAACCTCAGATTCCTATAAAACCGTGGTTCTCCAGGTGGAGGCTGAATAAGTTGGCTACTTCCAACCTCATTAGAATGCGTTTAGGTCACGTTTGTTTATTTTTATCTTAATAACTCATCCTATTACTTCACTTATTATATTATTTCTTTATCACTCCTTGCTTTACTGATCCTATCCTATTTTCTTATCCGATCCGTAATATATAAATATTATTAACACCCTTTCCCTAACTTTGTTGTTTGTGGCTAAAGCACAAACCGTGCAAAGCCAAGAAAAAAAAAAAAAAAAAAAAAAAATAAAATTAACAAACAACCATAGTTATAAAATTATTTAGTTTTATTAAAAAAAATAATAGTACATATGCATTTCTTAACAATAAATAGGCTTTGTATTCTCATACATATATGTTTTGATATACAATTATACCTATAGTAATAGACTAGCCAATTCATAAATTACTTTTACAATACCTACTTTTGTTAAGTACATATAATGGTACAACTACCGAATAAAATCATTGTTTCAACATTAATCCTATTGATTCCTATTGTCAACAATACCGTTTCTTAAAGTGAAATTATATGCTAACATATTACTCATTACTATTGCTATTGGCTTTACATATTTGATAACACCACATATGAAGAGTATGTTAATAAGGTTTGTTAAAGTTACATTGATATGGCACACCAATCCAAACAGTGCTCAAATCATGTATACATATTAAACTTCTATAAACAATATGAAATAAAAAATAAAAGACAACATTTTAATGTTCTCTTGAACAGATACTGAATGTACAGTATGAGGGAATACTTTTCACACTATGTATACCTACCTATATGTTAATAGATAAATGCTTCATAATATGTATTTATCTTTTTTTTTTTATAATAATAAATTAATAATAATCTAAGTACACTCTTATACTTAATCATAATATGTGATTTGCTTATCATCTCATTTAAGCACATTTAACATACTTATATATTAATTCATACAGTCGTAACTTAAAATATGTAGCTTGTTAAAAATACTTGAGTAGAAGTAGGAAAATGGACAACTTTCTTTCATCTAACTAAAATTCTCTTGAATCAATAATTTAATACAGTAATTTCTATGGTACCTACATATGTATTTCATTCAATGCACTTTAAGGGAGCGCACGAACAGTAGACTTTTTGTCTGCCGCGGGCAAAACTCGCCTAAACATAGAAAAAAAGCCCGCTTTGAACACAAGTAGGAACGCGGTGTGTGATCTTATTACTTCTTACAGTCTTTACTTACGAACATCACTATCTAAGTCACTCGTCAGCATTTTGAAGCAGTTGTAAGCATGATATGAAGTGAAAAAAAAGCCGCAGTGTGTCATCTACGCGCTCCCCTAATATGACACTGATATTAAACTACATCCTCACTCAAGTTTGCGCTATCAGACTTGTATCTTTTCCTTGTCGAATTACTCTATTATTTCTAAATCACCCTGAAAAGTTATTTGGTATGTCTATGTATATCCGGTCTTATTCAACTTGTAATAGAGTCCTTTGAGTTTGATGAGCTCCTCGTGGGTGCCGCTCTCGGCCACGTGGCCGTCGCTGACGACGCAGATGATGTCCGCGTCGCGCACCGTGCTCAGCCTGTGCGCGATGAGCACGCACGTGCGCCCGGCCTTGGCGGCGTCAAGGGCTTCCTGCACTACCTGTAAGTACAAATCGATATCTTAGTAAGTACATACATGCCACAGTACTGAAAGTTCTTGCGTTTAGTGTGTCGTCGATTTTTGGTAAACAAGTAGATAAGTTGGTCGCGATTCGTGCGTTTTGTTAAATACACACAAAGGCTACATTGAATAGTTAGTCGCGTTTTGGGCGCCCAATAATTTACATTTACTTGATGGTCGCGATTCATGCGTCGTTGGTATTTTACAGTAAACCCATAGATTTACTAAGCGATAAGAAATGATAAAGTATCTACCTAGTAAGTCATAGATAGGTACTTGAAATTGACAGCTGTCTAATTATAACACCATGATATAATAAAGAAACTAGATAAGTATTCCCTAAATCTAGTTTCAAAACATTGTTTAAATTCTTTATAAAATATAAGATTGTTTTTAGTTATCATTACTGACAGGCAAAGAAACATAATAATTCTGCTTTGTATTTGTCTTTTATTAAAATGATCTATAAAAATCAACATTTCTAAATTCAAATTAGAGTATGTACCTATGTAATTTACATAATAATATGTATATTAGTTTTATTTTCAGTTACGATATTCATACTAAAAAAACGTCTCGTTTCTTCGTTTACAGTTCAGTTCAAGCAGTTCCTTCTTAACGATATTAAATTACTTTAAAAAAAACTGATACATAAAAAATATTGCAAACAATTATTTCATGAACAAACTGATAAGACAGTCACTGCGTGAATCACTGCAAAAAAAAGAAACTACAAATAAGGCCGTGTCCCAATGTATATCTAACTCTATGGCTCTACGAGTATTTTTTTTCTCAAGCACCCGAAACGCGACCATCAGAAAGACCAAAATTAACCTTAATAGGACTCACGAACCGCAACCATTCTATGTAGGATTTTTTTTTATATAACTTGCTTATTTACTAAAAATCGACGACGCCCGAACCGCGACCAGTTCATTTATAAGCATTAACTTGTATTCGCGTTCCGACGCGGAAGATCCGCGACGGCATTTCGGTTAAGCGTGGCGTAGGTCTTAAGACGTGTGTTGTGATGTTTATCGGCGTAAGTTTCGAAAGCCACCTGAACACCCATCCCTAGACGCGATAAAGTAGACGATCTCTACCCGCTCCCGCTCATACCGCGCCAATCAGAAAACGCATATCGATATATAGGCGCTCGGCAAGATTTTGGTACCGCGTATCAGTCAGAAAGTTGCAAGCTGAAACTTGTATCTAATGTAACGCCTGGAGCAGTTAAGCTGTTCGAACCATTTAATGCCCTTAAGTATCAGCCGCCTTCTCTGTAGTCAAAGGTCGATACTTCCGCAAGTTTGTATTTAGTCGCCATAGGACCATGTTAAATCTTATAATAAAGGTCTATTTCGTGATTCCAGCATCTACTTAAATGCTAATATGACCATGCTTAATAATGACATTAAATTATTATCGCCAATAGTCAAACTGTATGCTTGTTTACTTTAATGGTAGAATGGAAATGTTACGAACGACTTTATGCGTTACGCCTACTATGTTGGTAAAAGTATATCATCACCTTTTCGCTCTCCGTGTCGAGAGCGCTGGTCGCCTCGTCCAGCAATAGCATCTTGGGGCGCCGGACCAGAGCCCTGGCAATCGCCACGCGCTGCTTCTGCCCTCCAGAGAGCTGCGTGCCTTTCGAGCCGATGTTCGTGTCATAACCCTGAAAATAGTCCGTTGTATAAGAATTGGTATACCAACAGTAAGACCATGAATAATATTTATTTATGATGTTTTAGCTAAGGAAATTTTGTATAGACTACGACCAACTGACTAATATTATATCCATACCCAGGATCTAACTAGGCCGTAAGGGCCCGGGTGACTCCCTACAAGCCCGCTGAGATATTTTTTATTTCACTGTAGGTAAACTCCGCAAGCCAGGTCTGTCAAAGGCCCGGCTGGCAAACACTCGATTACTCGATTTTTGCCCAGTCCGGCACGGTTCATGCAAATTCGAGTGTAATATGCATATGCCCTTGTACTGCTTACCATAGGCAGGGATATAATGAAATTGTGTATATTCGCTTGCTGGGCGGCGTGGATGATCTCGTCCGTGTTTACACGCCGCGAGTTGTCTCCGTAGGCGATATTTTCACCAATAGTCCGGTCGAACAGAATAGGTTCTTGCTGTACAAAGCCAATAGCACTTCTTGCATCAGCTAGGCGGAGTTTTGGTAATGGTATGCCATCTTGAGCCTGAAATACAATATATATGTTATTAATTTCTTGAATTGTTCACGTTTGTATTGTGTACCTTCAGACAAGCTCATTTCGTATACAAGAAATTCATGAAAAATTACCACAATGCCTTCATCAGGGTCGTAGTATCTTTCGAGCAATTGGATAACAGTACTCTTTCCACAACCGCTGCTACCGACCAGGGCGACAGTTTTACCCCTTTCGACCTCCAAATTCATGTTCTTCAGAACTTGTATTAAAGGTCTAGTTGGATAACTAAATTGTACGTTTTGTAAACTCGCTTGTCCGGTTCCTCTCTGAAATGAAAGATGATGTAGTTAGTACAAGATTTAACTGCCAGTCAAATTATTATGAGTTATGTGTATAAAAAGGGGATACGAACAAAGTTTTCTACTGCCGGTATAACAGGATCAGTAATTTCGGATTCCTTTTTGAGTAACTTAATGGCGCGCCCTGCAGCCTTAAGTCCCTTTTGGAAATTAGGAGCAAAAGCGAAGGCCTGTGTTGCTGACGACGCACCCATCAAAAGAGCTTGCGCTGATCTGAAATATATAACATTAGTATTCAACACAAAAAAAATTAAGTGTAATGTGTATGAAATTGAAACATATCTTACTTTAATACCGCGTTGAAGTCTACACCGTGGTAAACAATACGTGTTGCTCCGTAGTACATAGCCGCAGCATAGATGAAATTAAAGAGGCCACGTGAGAGTCCGAATACGATTCCTCGCCATTGAGCTGATCGCTTAGCCAAATATAAAGCTGGTAACAATTGAGTAGCGTAGTCGTTGAGGAACCTCTCTTCTCTGCCAAGTGATGCTACTGTGCGAACATTAGCCACCGCTTCGACTGCTATCTGTATTTCAAATTAATATTTAAACTAAGTATCATAGAATTGAGCGGTGGAATCTTAATGTTAAGGACATTCACCTTACATGCGAGGTGTGCTGGTACAAACCATGAGTTTGCACGATAATGTGTCTTGTTCCCATAGGGTTACAAAGGTCAGAGAGGCAGTCTCTTTAATCAATGGAATTACCAGTCACCCTTAATGCAAGGTCATGATCTAGGCGTACAACGACTAAGCACGGGACATAACGCTAACAATACATACAAAGTAAGAAGTTGATTTAAACTATCATATTATGGTAATATATGTGTTCATAATGTAAGTGGTGGAAATGATGGAATTTTGGGTTAGGTTGTATTTTACCTTTGAGCTTGCTTCCATCGTCTTAGCAGTACCAAAACTTTCGGCCGTTACCATCCTTCCTTCTTTGTACAAAATACCAGCCATGAGAGGTACAAACGCCAACGCGACTAGTCCAACTCGCCATTCATATATCAGAGAAAGTACAAGAGCAAATCCGAAGGTGCCGATAGCTTCCAAAACGGTACCGATCCTTTGTCCAGTTGCCTGTGGATTACATTTATAGGAGTTCAGAAACGAATAAATGTTGAAATATTTGTAGCATCGAGTTAGTCAGAACTAGTTATATAATTACCCCTTGGACTTGTGCCGCTTCTCCAGAGAGCTTGGCACACAGAGCTCCGGTAGAATGATCCTTATTGTCGAAGAATGCTATTTCTTGTTTCAAAAATTGTTCGAACATTAAGTTTCTTAAACGCTCCGTCAAATATTCTCCAGCTATACCGTACATATATACCTAGAACCAATTAATTATGAGTCTTTTTAACAAACTTTCAGTTTTCAGGGTGAGCGTTAATGAGTCAGTCAGAAATTTTGTAATATTATATAATATTAGTATAGACAACTTATAAAGAACCTTAGCAAAATAATTGAATCCTATTTATGTAAGTAAATATTGGTTTTGCGTCTATTGCATTATGATGAGGCAAACAAATCTAGGTAAGCCTTTTATACCTACTTGGGGAATTGTGCTTATGATGGCATAGTCAGATAAGATGACACACCTATAGTATTCTATAAAGGTGAACCCGTGACGTTTTACAGAGTGCCTTTAGGTGTCGCTAGTGTCGAAGTTCAATATGGAGGAGTGCGACAGCGCGTTGCAAAGTAGTGAACGTTTTCGTGATTTTGTAGTGAGCAAAATTAACTAATGCTTTTGATTGTTGGTGAAAATACACGTAAGGTATGAATAATTTCGTTTAAACTAATTTTAATTGTAAACAGTGATCAATAAATGACATAAATATTGATAGTAACGTGTTCTAACCTAAAAGATTTTGTCACGATGTTTGAATGAAATTTTTGTTACCCATTTGGTAAGCTGACATACTTGACGTCGGTATAAGATGGCATACTGTGTCATCTTACCCTTATGAGGCGGTAGGAAATAAGATAGGCAATCTTATTTTACCACTAACAATATTTACATTTATCTACTCGTTAAGTGTAACACTATTGTATAATCTCTGTTATTAATTAAATTTTAATTAAGGGTGAAAATGGCATGCAGTGTTTGACAATACTTTATATTATTTTGTAATTTCTATACAGAAATTACAAGCGAACATCGACGCGGAAAAGTTGGTCACATGAAGACATGGCTATGGCAATCAAAGCCGTAAAAGAAAATAAGATCTCATACACTATGCGCTGGCGTACCTAGAAAGACAAAACAATTTATCTGCGAAATAAGTTTGTAAAACTATCTATTATTGTTTATATGACGACATACCACTAAAGTCTAAGATGACATAGTGTGTCATCTTTCACTATATCTATGTCATCTTACACACTTAGACATAAGTGCAATTATTGTTTGTTTTTTTTATTTTATATTCAGTTGATTTTTCTAAAACTATAATAATTTTGTTGATTATTAAGTATTTAAAAATATACGTATGATTTTGATCTCATTATGACTTTATTGATTTCGAATATTTGTGTTGAAACAAAAAGAATGTCATCTTAAGCACACTTCCCCTATAGTTATTCTGGATCGATGGGGCAGCCAAGAGTTATGGGTTCGATCCCCACGCAGGTTAAACATTCGTGTGATGATTTCGTTTGTTATGTGTCTGGGTGTTAATATCTAATATTTTAGTACATGTATACATATATGTATATTTGTAATACCACTGTTGAATCTGATATCCGTAACACAAGTTCTTAAGCTACTTACCTCGGATCAGATCAATGTATGTGATGTAGTCGAATATTTATTTATTATTATATAATAATATAGTGTACAAAAATAAAATTGAAATGAGAATTACCACTAAAAAGTTTGCCACTCCGGAAAATACACCAATTCCAACAAATATGAGTGCGAATTTTCTGACTTCAGCTAGTGCTTCATCTTGATTCGGACTGGCTAGTACCTAAAATATGTTAATGTTTATTAATGACAAGTCTTGTTTGACGCATTACAAAACATAGTTTACTGAGAATATTTTCAGGAATCATATTAATTGTTCTTTTCGATGATAAAGGAGCGCCTATTGTCATTTATGACCACGATTCGTGAAGAGGGTTCCGTGGAACCATTACCTAGGTTCCATTACTAAGCCCTGTACGTTGGAACATTTTTTATTTTTAAACATATAGGTACTTTATAACACCCGGACCAGAACTATTGAATATTTTGCATTCGTAAAATTTTATAAATTAGATTAATAAAAAAAAAAATTGCTTTGCTTACTTACACCCATGAAGTCTCCTAGAATTACAGCCAGGAGAGGCATTGAAAATCCGCTCAACAGGGAAGATACACTGGCAACCGTCACTGATTTCCACTCGGGGGAGTTAAGTTTTATTACTTTCATTAAAGATGCTTGAGTATGGTCGTCTTCAGGTTCGTTTGCGTCCTAAAAATATCACATTTTATAAATTTACTAAGACAAATATATTTGTTTCTGCATTTTGTATATTTGTCCTGTTTTAGGGTTTCTTATCAAAATATTTATAGCCTTTGCTGATATAAGGTAATAATTAGTTTAAAAATGTTTACGTCGTGTTTACTTCTTTATACAGATGACACATACCACATGTTATAAAGCTAAACTATAATTTTGTATAGTTTATTAACTTACCGCAATTATTATTTCGGCATCATCTTCGTCCTCTTTTTCACTTACTACAGATACAGTTCGAGCGATTTTTTTGTCTTGTTCTGAAAAAAATAAAACATGATTAGATATGATTTCCTTTTATTGTTGTATAGTTTTTTTTTATTAATATGATGGACAAAACAAAGCGTACTGGAATTACCTTTCGTGGGGTCGTTTTCAGACCCTGGGAATGTCTGCAAGTTCACCATATCGTAATAATGGCCTTTCTTTCTCAACAACTCGTCATGGTTTCCTTGCTCTACTATTACGCCATCCTTGAATACGTATATCAAATCAACGTTTCTTATTGTCGACAATCGATGAGCTATCACGATTGTTGTCCGACCTTCTTGAGCCTTAAAGCAAATAGTAACAATGAAGTTCCTTGCCTACAGATGTAATTTTTTAGGTTTACTTCCGACTTCATTACCTACATAGGATTTCTGCGTGTATATTAAACTTATCACATATCTATTTAAAATGCTTCTCATGTGATAGTCTCGGTGTGTTGTTATTTTTATTGCAACACTTCGTCCCCGACGTATGAATAGATAGAAATGGCTGATTCTCCTTGGTGAATTATTCAATCACATAAACAAAACAAGTCCATTACTAATATACAAAAAAATATATCACTCAACTTGGCAAGTCGTTCTTATGCCATGATCCGATATTTTAAAAAATATTTTAAATTTTGTGCGCCATGGAACTTGTTGTCTGTACCTACAAGTTGTATTGTCTTTCTAGTTCTTTCTAGTATATAAGTAGCGAGTGTACCTTGTCGAGCGCCTTCTGCACCTTGGCCTCGGAGGCGGTGTCGAGCGCGCTGGTGGCCTCGTCCAGCAGCAGGATGCTAGGGTTGCGCACCAGCGCACGCGCAATCGCGACGCGCTGCTTCTGCCCGCCCGACAGCGACGCGCCGCGCTCTCCCACCAACGTGTCATAGCCCTAGGAATTTAATAATGAATGATAGATATCATTATTGTGGCAAAATGTTTTGACGACAATCAATCAAACAAATCAATCCTGTAGGTACAAGACGAAACAGTTAGGTATCAATGTACCTACTCGAAATTAAAGTATATAGCAAAGAATATAAATATTCGAGTTGCACAATCCAATATATTGTAAATATATTATTAACGTTGTTAAATCAGAAACTGCGCCTTTATCATTACACAGATCTTTTCTGTTTCTGCTGTCTCTGCAGACGACAGCTCTTTCGGATAACCCCAAGGGTTTTGATTACACCGAACGTTCTTTCAGAATCTATAAGTAATAATATTATACAGAGGAAATATTTAATTGGTTCTTTGTTTGAATTGAATAGGCTCCGAAACTATGTACTATACTGATTTGAAAAAATATTTCACCAATGGCTTTCCATCTACTCTATCTACTTTATCAGCGAGTAATATAGGCTATATTTTATCCTCGTACGCACGCGGGAAAAAGCGCGGGGCGCTGATAGTAAATTTCTTCGATTATTATAAAGAGGAAATATTTGTATACAATTTATGTATTAAATAACCTCCAATATTACTGGACTGATTAAAAAAATTCTTTCACTTATAAAATGCTACATTATCCCTTATTAACATAGACTATAAAATATTTAAAAAAATATAGGTTAGGCTACAAAATAAATATCCGGGGCAGCCCGTACTAACAAATAAAGTGCTTATTTAAATTACATTTGGCAGCTTCATGATGAACTGGTGGGCGAATGCCTGGCGTGCGGCCGCTTCGATCTCCTCGTTGGTTACGCCCTCGCGGCCGTACCGAATGTTCTGGCGGACAGTGGTGTTGAACAACACGGGCTCCTGGCCCACCACACCGATTTGGTCGCGGAGCCAACGTACAGATAATTGTTGCACGTCATGCCCATCGACATTCACCTGGAAACCAAGTCATCATTTTATTAATAGCAATTACATGACCTTTATCTTCACTGTTGTTATTCTTTGTCTGATGAGTTTACTATCTCGGCATTCATTAAATTATTGTTTTCATAAAACAACCTTGTTTATAACGCTTGCATTCATCTATACGGATTTTAAGTTCAGTTTTGATCTAGACGCCAATTAGTGTCCGATATAAATATCGATGACTTCTGCTGATTACTATTAAAAATACTTTTAGCTTTCGTCTAATACCTCACCTACTCGTCGTCCGAACCTAGGTACTACCTATTAAGTGTGCATGAGAGGTATCTTTTGTGTTTAGAAGTGTGCATTTTCAATGTTGTTGAAAATCTTACTACTTAAACTTAATTAGAGAGTAACTTACACTGCCATCAATAACGTCATAGTAGCGTGATATGAGCTGCACGATGGTGGACTTGCCCGAGCCGGAGTGGCCGACGAGCGCCACGGACTGACCGCGTGACACGCTTAAGCTCACTCCTTTCAATACCTGAGGAATATTAGATGCGCGTTATCGAATGTTCGTTATCGCTGAATTAAAGAAGTATATTATTAATTGGCGCCCGCTACCCGCTTCTGTTTGTAATCTGATTCAAACAACAATCGAGCGTTATTTTAATCCTATCTTGCACATATACAGTGTGAAGCGTGTAAAGAGAGCCCAGCTCCGGAGAACCGTCTTAAAGATAACGTCTGGCCTGTTATTTTGCTAGTTATTCGTTGCTAATTAAATTATGTTAAAAGATGTTGCAATAAAAGGATATTTATCATTTGAATTAAAAATTTTGATTGCTGATTTTTATGAATATTGTGTAGAATACTATTATAAGTACATTAATATTCAACATAGCCAGACACTTTCCGTTAGTAGTAAATTCGACCAGACACTTTAAAGGTCTGGAAAAAACAACGATAATTTTATAATATCTCGAATGTTATGTATAAAAAGTAATTTCAATGACTATATCTGTTTACAAGCAGACCGACTAATGGCATGGGCCTAACAACTCCCAGACAGCATAAAAGATGTTCTATGACTAAGTATCATAAAGTAACGTGAAATAGCTATTTTGCTTTATTGAAATTTTACTCATCGAAATAGATTTTTATAAGTAATAATTAATTTTATTTTAAATTTTTATTATCATCGACATTAACAAAAAAAAAACCGGTGTAAGTGAAATTATAAGCAAATTTTCGTTATTTTTCGGGCTTTTTACAGCATCTGGTGGAGGTATTACTGACGGAAAGTGTCTTTCAATGTTGAATACTGATGTACAATAGAACCAAACATACATGAAAATCCGCAATCAGAATTTAAGTTAAGTGAGAAATATCTTATCCTAACTTTTTCACCTGATACCTGAAAACTGGCCCACTACCCAAACTAGCTAGTACCCGTACGTTTATAGTATGTAGTGATACTATCCTATACCACACATTTCATTTATGAGAAAATGAGTAACGTCTGGGGGCCTGCGATCTTGGACTATTAGGTACATTAACCGTCGTAAATATCAGAATGTACAATGGGTATGAATTGGATTGTATACAATACACGGATTCTTTTACGTATCAAAAAAATTACGTGCGTAGCAAAGTCCTGATTTTGATGTTGGAAGACATTCTAAAGCTTATTCATACAAGTTCTTTATATACGTTGCTTTAGATGCATATTTGCCAAGAGCTTGCTTCTTATCCGCACGTAATAGCAGAAGGATTAGTCATCAGCCATTGTACTTTCCCATTTTTGTTTTATAGCACTTGCATTATCAGTTGTTATCAAGTTAATTATATTTTTGCATAGTCATCGCTATTATTCCGCGTACCTCGTGTGCGGTCAAACCTGAGCGAATTGAAGCGTACGGACACCAATATTTATACTGACCAATTTATATTCCATGAAAGTCTTTACTAAGAAATTAATATATTATTAAATAAGGCAAAAGTGTACTTAGTACCCTAGCTGGCTACTAATTATGGTTAATTATTGGTTTGTACATAGAAATACAAATATTAATGCATTTCTAATAATGACTTTGATCATTATTGAAAATTTTAATCTCATAAAAATTCGAGCTTGTGTCTGGTTTCATGACGACAAAAAAGTTTGGCCAAGCCACTTGTGGCTTGCCAAATATAATGATATTTATTGAACTCACAGGAACATCAGGCCTCGAAGGGTAATGGAAGTTTACGTTCTTCAGTTCGATGCTTCCTTCTATTGTTTTCGGTTTGATACCTCTCTCGAGCAGCGGGTTGATGTTGGGAACGTTGTCGATCAGATTGAATATTTGCGCGCCGGCTCCTCGGGCCACGCCGAACACTTCCATGACCGTTGAGGATATACCAAAGTTGGTGGAGCCCATCATAACGCCGAAGAATACCTGAAAGTGCAATTCGTATTATCTAAGAATATATTTGAACACTTTAAGAATTGGCAAATTAGGTTAAAGGGGCCCGCTGCCCCTTTGTCTCTTCGGGTATTATGGGCGTGATGTCATGTATGCATGTGTGTACGAATTGAAACCTAGTCGGGTAGTCCATGATTCATATCTGAGACATAACTATAGGAAGATGATGAATAGATATGAATATAGAAAGGAAAATAGATTTAGTGTTAAACTTACAGCAATCATTGTGGAAACATCGTAGTTCTCTGGTTCGGTTTGCATTAGTTGGTAGCCGAACCAGAAAGATAGAGCGTAAGAACCGAAGATGCAGAAGTAAAGTACACCCATTGCCAACCCGTTTAACAGCCCTGAAAATAAGAAGGGGAATATTGTCAAAATAAACCGTAGAGCTTGTATGAAAAGGATTATGAATGTTGAAGAGGCGAGTGTGATGTGTAAGGATCGTAGCCATATGGCGTTCAGTTCTCTCTGCCTACCGCGCTAGGGAAGTGACGAGAAGTTTAGTTAGTTAGTTTTGTCACAAAATTAAACAAATTTCAGTTTGATTTATTGGCTTCTAATGAATGTAGGTACTCGTATTCGTGATATTTAAGTTTTATTGACATTTATTACTACACAGAAAAAACTCACATATCACATTCCAATAACTACCTACTCTTATCGGTTTACACATGTCGGATAAATCTCGTTAATAACAATATTGGAAAGTCTTAAATACCTTTCTTGATGTTCACTTTCCTTACGTCGCTCAAATGTTTCTGGTATCTCTCTAATTCATTAGGCTGCCCGCTGAACGCGTACACAGTTCGTATGGAGGATATCACCTCCTCCGCTATACTGCCCGCCTTGCCTGCTGCCGCTGCCTCTTTCTTAGACAATCTCGAGGCGACCTGAGGAAATATTCATATAGCAACCTTCAACTATTACAAAGGTTAGGTTGTAAATAAGTATGTTTGTACGTATTTTATAACGAATACAGATGTAATAATTATAATAAATTAAGTTAAACGTTAGCTTTTTGTAACCAATTAGAAGATAATAAAAAATACATTTCAGTCAAGGTCCAAGATTCGGTCGTCTTATACTTAATTCCCTCACCCTGAGGGAGTTGAGGGACCTTTAGCGCTTATACGTAATTTGTTTATGCCTTAAACTTTTGGGACAAAGACGAAGCGAAGCTCGACGACTATACTTATTTGTTGTCTACCTAGCTTATCTGTAGTAAGATCTTGTTTTAGATGTCACGAAATAAACAAACTGCCTCACCACGCCAGCGACTCCCATAAGCGCCATTGTAACGGGGAAGGTTATTAAACACAACAGGGCCAATTTCCATCCTTTCACTAGAGCCATGACAACGGAACTGACAAATGAAGCCTGGTAGAAAATAAACGTTCCCAGTTTTTCACCAATACCATCTTCTACTTTTAATATGTCACTAAAAAAATAGACATTAGAACCTTAACATGCAACAAAAGTATGTACAGTAAATTTTTTAATAGTATTACCTAATAAGTATTATACTTACGCTGACATTTTCACAGCAAAATCTCCAGTTTGGTGTACATCGAAATATGCGAAATCTTGGTTCAATGCCGCTTTTAGATATTTTTGTCGCAACGTATAGACCTAAAAAAACGTTGTGTTAAACAAGGAGGTCTAACTATGTCACAATTTTATGAGAATTTAATGAGATCCCAATATTTTCTTTGTGTAGAAAGGTACGTCCCATGTTCAACTAGGACTAAAAAAGAATGTGTCAATTGTGGTTCTTGCCTAGCATGTCGTAGAAGGCAACTAGGTAGGCGACAAGCTAGCTACTTGTCATTACTTTTTCAAAATTTTTCATCTAACCCGATCCGGTTTTGTTTTTAGCTGAATGTGGTTATAGGGGCCTGCTGCCTCTTTGACTCTGCTTACCCCTTCGGGGATTATGGGTGTGATGTTATGTACCTATGTATGAGTTCAACGAGTTGATCCCAATCTTTAGTGCCATCAGCTATTTGATTTGAGAATCTTTCCTTCAGAACTTTTAACACTGTGCTTTAGGCTTTATACGTCCAATAGGCGTAATAACGTACCTAAATAACTAAATTCAGTTTAATTGGCTCGGTGGCGCATTCGGTAGTGACCATGCGCGACCATGTATCTAGTTCAATCCTAACCCAGGACAGACAATCGTGTCACAAATGCTTGTGTTTATTCAGTGTTTGGGTGATTACATTAAATATTTATGTATATATTTTTGATAAAACTGTTTATTTTGATATCCGTAACACATAAATTGGGATTAAAATCTGTATGTGATGTTTTCTGATATTTAATAAGCAAACAACAGATTCCCAATTCAGAAATGGAACACTGTGTTTATATTAACGTACCTACGTACCTGATTATATGCTGCTATATTCATCAATACCGTTGCTAGGTAACCGAAAATAACTAGAATTAATCCTAAGATGCTGTTGTAAATTGCGAAGTTTTGTACAGACGTCATAAAGGCATCAGGTTCCGGCCGTTCAAGAGCCAGTGACATCCCGTAGTCCACCATGGCTTGCAGTAGAGAGGCGAAGAGCAACGTGTTGAGAGGAGTACAGCACCCGCTGATTATCGAACTTATTATTCCGATGAATATGTACCATTTGTCCTTTGTCGACGCGTATCTATACTGCAAGAACAAACGAACAAGTTAATTTATATAAAAGAAACTGCACAATGCCGTTACGGTACTAAATTACTTGGTTTTTATAGAAGTCACCAAAAAATACACTAAGTACTGTTTCATTATAGAAACTTTAGATTTATGATATTGAAACGTCCTCGGCCAAATTATCAAACATTTTAATAATATACTTATCCAGTTAACCTGGCCCACAACATTTAATGTCATCATTTTATGAAAAAGATGACGACATCATGACATATAAGACTACTTGGCGCTCCTGATTTCATTCACATTTATTAAAAAATATGCGCGGGCCCCAATAGTGTTTTTTAAAATAAAAATACTATTCCTTATGATATCAGCTTTCAGTGAGTTTTATTCTAATCGGTTTAGCCGTTTCGGAGATTAACCGCAATAAACAGACAAACAGATATTGTTATTGTCGTTATGAGTAGGTAGAATTTAGTTATTAGTGGTCGTCCTGATACTTTCAGTCACGTGTAAATCTTATAATTTCTCCGCATAAATGAACTATCTAATATAAACTTATATCTAAGTATTTTCGAATCCGATAACTACTTGCAAACTTTTCAGCTTATAATTTTATTTTATCTCATTAGGTATGTAAGTGTTTGTAAATATATCTATTAGTAACGGTATAGTATTAGTAACGTAACGGCCATGAATGAATCTAAAGTCATTTGCCTTAGACCTTGATTATATAGAGACTTGTTGAGAAATTGGTGCCGGATTGGCGCATGTAGGAAAATACAGCACAGATTAAGCATACACTAATAGATTAGCGATATATAAACTGTGAAACAACGGTAATAAATCAGACATCCACCAACTTTCACTCACAACTCATTCCACACCATCCCATTCGCGGTTATAAAAGTCAAGTACTTAGTACTAGATAGATGACTAAATGTAAAGAAATGTATATCGATAAGTTGTATGACTGAATTGTCAATAATATTAAACTAAAATAGCCATCTATTCTGACGTTGTATCTACTAGGTATTTATCGGATAAATCTTATGAAATTCTGCAAGACGAAAATATAGTTCAGTTCAATTTATTCAGACAAATTCTGTCTTAATACTTACTAATGTGAAGAACGACACGCTCGGAACTTCTTCGGTTTTTTTCTCAGGGTCCAAGTCGCTGCAAGAAATAAATACGCAACATGAACAAAAATAAATAATTTCGGTGAATCTACCTAAGGGGCCTAAACCACGGTTTAAGTCATAGGGTTAAAAGTCCCAGTTGCAATCCAGGTTAGCCTGATTTAGGAAATGACCAGGTCCAAATTGACTCGTTCTCAGAAATCTGACTATAGTTTCAGATCAAATGATCTGTGTGCATCTATCGCATCCACTATTGTTAAGATGTCCATTAAAAAAGTGAACAATTACTTCGTGGATTCGTTTGATTGTAAACTTTGAGCTGGTCTTGATTATTACAATTGCTATGTTTTAGGTTATTCAAACGTAGGTGGAATACGTAACGTAACGTAACATTTAAACCTACAAGGAAAACGAAGTAAAGAAGGAATATATACCCTGATCTGACTTTGTGCTAGGTATCTATGAATTATTCTTTATTATTATTACAATACTAGAGGTATTGTGTAGAAAATCGAAAAAGAGTTTTAAATTGAGTCGTCCTTCAGTGATCCCTTACCAATTAACACTTATTAATTACGGAACAATGTACCTAAAATATTTATTGTCAACCATATTTTATTGAAAATCCGTTCTGAATACTTTTACATGAAAGAGTCCTTAAAATATTTTATACATTAAGCAGAGGTGTGACTTACCCTGTTAATTCAGAATTTCGGATTTTGTACTAAAATATCAGTATAGTTTATCTATTATATTTTTGATGTTGACATAAATTAGCCGATTGCATAGGTATACTAGCCAGAGTTATCATCCATTATAGTAAGTACTTAGTACCTGTGTTCGAAGTTACCGTAAACAAACCGCGACTTCGTCCGCGTGAAATAGTTACCTACTTCGTTTTCGTAGAAGGTTAAAATATTTTTAATTAATACGTACGTTGAGGAGCTGTTTAAGGTACCTAGGTAAATTACGCTTTTATCAGTAAGAGTGGAACTTTAAAACGTTAGGTAAAAGTACTGCGTCTTATAATATTATATCTTATGTAGATTGTAAGTTATTCTCGAAAAACTCAAAGCTAAAGTACTACTGCGTACATTTTATTTTTAGTTTTGTTTTCTTTCGGCAGAAGTAGATATTGATTTTCACCAGAACCAGATATCGATAGGACAACATATAACATACCCGTGCGAAAAACACTCTTGGCTTAAATCTATTCCGTGCTTAAATGGACCTTATTAATTGTTAACTGCACACGATACTTTCATCGGAAATTGAATTCTTTTAAAGTTTAAAGGCAAATCCGTTGGTATCATCCATAAATCGAGGTATCAGCACTGTAAAACTGTAGCACCAATCACGTTATTGCGAAGAAATTTAACTTGGAGTCTGTTTTCGTTGCATAAATTTGATGGTTTAAGGTTTCTTAGCAACACAATTGGAGTGTCAGTTTTTAATTTGATTAAATTTGAGTTAACTAACATTTTTGGTGAAATTGACTCAATAATGTGGTTTTTATCTACATTCGATAACGCATCGATCTGTCTAATCGGTGTATCTGTATCTTCTATAATTGCTTAGAAAACATGATAACTATTTGAATCTGCGTATACTTATGCTTTTTGGAAAAAAAATAATCGCACTAAACGTCGTAAGTGACATTAATTTGTCAATGACTATTAATTACAGAGACTGATTTATGATTATAAGTTTTAAAACTTAATTAGAAACGCACAATAAGCTTAAAGCACACATTAAACTCAGCTGATTTTTAATTCATTTGTTTAATTTCATTGCTTTAGTTCCAAAATGCATGGGCCAATCTGACAACGCATACCTCATATTAATTACTTATACAAAAAAAAGTTTTTACTAAGTGACGTAGGTACACTGTTTTAAATAATTTGTAGTAAATTATACAGTTAAGTAAGCAAAATAAATAAACATTGCATGGAAAAAACTCTAACCTTAAAGAATATAATAAGCCAGTTTTATTTCAATCAAGCCCATATTGAGAAAGTTATCTTTATTTGTATGTAATTCTAAACCGAAAAATGCTTGTCCTGAACATTTTGGTAAATGTTTGGGTACGTCAGTTAATAAAACAAGCGAAGATTTATGTGTTTGTATTATATATATAATATGTGTACAAAAACATACACATGTTTGCTAAAAAATCAGATACACATACTTTTAACACTAGGAATAAGCACAAGCTTGCTGTTCCAAGTTATAGACTTCATAGGAGTGGTAATTATTTTATTGGTCTAAGTATCAAAATGTTTAAGAAGCTGCCACAAAGTCCCACTGATCTACCTGAGCATAAGTTTAAATTATATATTAAAACTTGTTTGATTAAAAAGGGCTACTATAAGGTAGAAGATTATTTAAATGATAAGAATATATGGCCAGTCGCAGAATAGGCTGTTCGTCTGCACTGATAAATTTAAATTGTCAAAAAAAATATTGTAACTACATACCTAATAGCTATTAAGACTTGGCATTTAAAAGAGTAACTATCGAGTTTCTTGCCGGTTTCTTCTCGGTAGAATCTGCTGTTTGAACCGGTTTATATTTATATTTATTTTGTTCTGACGATGTATAAGTGCTTTTTGTAAGCCTATATAAATAAAGATCATTTTATTTCATTTCATTTCATTTCATTATTGACATAGGTTCCACTATAGTGCCTAAGCACCTTAAACGAAAAAAAAAATTCATTTTTAAGGTGTTTTGACACCGGTATAGCTAATTTATGATTTGGGTAGCATTAGCTATATTTTTACATATATTCGGTTCTCTCTGCCTACCCCGCTAGGGAAGTAGCGTGAAGACTAGTTAGTTAGTTTTAGCTATATTTTTATGGACAAAAAGTTGCAGAGGCGTTGTATTGTTTCGTAATTTGGTTATAGTTTTTAAGCTTGTTTTATTATTACCACACTTTTATTACCTTGGGTTGTATGTATGTAATGGAATCTTTGAGCATAATTTTCACCAATTTCCAGCAGTTTGATTAATTAGAAACTTTTTTACTCTGAATTGAATTATTCTCTTATTAACTTAAATTGTATTATAGTTTTATTTTGAAGTAATTAATTATGATTGTTCGATCTTCTACTACTGCAATATAAACTCTTTGTACTTAATTAAAAATTATTTTCTACTTTTTAGTTTTTTTAAACTATATTTTTTTTATTATAAAGTACGGTGCCTACATGATTGTCTGCTCGCATGTACAGTGAAATCTCTTTTATGTATAATGTTTATGTTCTATTAGAGTTAAGTAAAATGAAAATTATTTAAAAAAGGATAATATCGACTAAGTTTCTTGCGGCACCTCTTCTTAGCAGGCCACTCACGTCGAGGTACTGGTAGGGTACAAAATATCTGACGTGCAAAAGAATTTTTATGAATCCATTTGCAGAAATAAATCATTTAATTTACTTTAATTTCATTTCATTACCACGGAACAAATTTTTCTGTTCTTATTATTATTCTCCGAAATAAACATTAATATACATATCTATGTAACATAGAAGTCAAAGATTTATGTTGGTTTAAATTACTGTGACATTTAAACTTACAAGAAATTAGGTAGGTAATATTGTTTTTAACTATTGAAATGTAAACACTATCCTGATATGATTCGTTGAACAATAAAAACAGGTGAAAATATGTTATTTAAATACAGCATTACATTATAATAGAAGTGTAGTTTGGTACTTACTTATCATTTGTGACGAATTTCGGATTTTGTAAGGTGCCATTTTTGTCATTCGACGGCGGAGTTTCCTTCAGATCGTATGTTTTGTTCTCCATTGCATCTGTGTATTTACACTTGTCACTATGCCAAATTCGTAGTCTTGAACACGATAGTTAGGTATTTATATATTGTCCGCAATTTTTGTACTGGCGCAGGCGACACACGAGCGGTGCGCGTTCGATTGGGGACCATGCGCCTGCCAGACTAGCACAGATATGAGCTATCATCGTGATAAATACTCTTATATATATCATATATCAACCTCATATGTTTAATTTTTATTTGTACAGATATGTAGTGTAATTAGTAGATGTGGTTCCGTATTAGATTTTCCAGGTGGTAAAATACGAGTACTTGGGTTTAACCGTTTTGTTAGAATGACTAAAAGTGTTCATCAAATATTGACTCTTAAATCTTGATTTCTTTGGCCATTTTAATTTTTGCCTCAAATCAATTAAACACTTGTAGGTAGGCGATTTCGAGGTATGTCCTATATTTATTCCCGTTCTATAAACAACATGTTCCTCCCCCCTGTTTCGAAAACGGCTTTGTCCTGGCGCACCCTTACCTACACTGCTCCGAAAAGATAATGAAGGAGGGGATTAATAATAAAATGTCCTATACTAACGATGTTCCCTGTGATGTCTTCTATCGATTCCCATTATTAAAAAGACATATTGTCATTGGGACAACTTTAATTTCGTAAAAATGGTTAATTACAGTTCACTTTTTGTTATTATAATAGGCATGTAGGTACTACAGGCAGATGAGGCTCTCCTTACGATTTTGCTCTGATATGTATGTTTTTAATGAAAAATGCCAAATTACTCTCATTTTTTAGTTAGAGGGGCTTTTTGCCCCTATGATTCTGCCTACTCAGGCAGAAAACGGGGATTTTAACGAATATAGGATTGCCTGTTACCGCTCACATGGCGTTTCGTTACGGCAGGCCGGGACTGTTCTCCCTTCGCACCTCCAGGTTTTTAAAACAATTAAGTGTAGGGCAGACAAGACTAAGTGGAGTCGGAGTTGGCAAAGTCGACTTTGTGCATTAAAGAAGGTTATTATCAGCGATGTCCTGCGCACCCTTTCGTACACCCTAACCGAAAAGGTCCTTCTCGTATAAAATAACCATATCGAAATTAGAACATAATCAAAAGTTCAATCTTAAATAAATCTGTAAAAATCTTTGTTAAGAATATAATTCCATATACCATTCTCTTTACTAGAGCTACGGTAAATATATAGTGTTAGGTTTGATTTATTTATTGTTCTTTCTAACCATTGTTGCGAATCGATAAAATATCGAGATGAAAAAAAAGATCGATAGCCAAGTTGTTACGCGGGGGTGCACACCATAGATTTAGGATGTACCAGATACACAAAGACGGTTCGGAGACATGACCAAAATAAATTTAAGCATGTGTTGGTTGACGTCTATGTGTGAGTTAAAAATAGTGTTGTCAAAGACGCACTTTCACATTATCGACTGATTCAGTTGTATACTAATAATATAGGTATTTAAAACGCTTTTTTATAATTTTGATTAATTATTTATGGCATTGACTGAAATCAGTAGTTGTATATATTAGGTAAATTGGAATTAGTCGGTAAGAAATCTCATTCTAAGCAGTTCTATAAACAATGAGATGGTAAAATTTTTCGTATATTCAGCGTGTAAAAATTAAAAAAAATAGAAATATGTTCTATTATTTATACTAAGACAAAAAGATATGACTTTTGCTTTGACTGATGGAATGAAATGAAACAAATAATATATTAGCAAATTTAATTTGGTGTCATTTAGTTATTTAAAAATAATATGTAGTGCAACAATTTTTTTGCTGCCGTCATTTGCCGTCAAAATGTTTGCTGCAGATAGTGGAGTTCTTACTGGGAGTCCAATCTGGTCTGTCTATAGTCCGCATCCACTTTTTACACAATGCAGGGTTGCTTGGAAACCTAAAAAAAATATCAGTGACTTAACTAACAAATTTACGGAGATAATGAGTTCCCAATGTGAATATAATTATATTTCAACATAACTTGGCTTAATAACTTTGTATTGATGTCATGATGTCTAAAAAAAAAGACTAAAAGACGATTAAGTTTTTATCGATACTCGTGACGTCACCGCTTTGTCAAGCACTAGCGTAACCAAACAATTTACTATTTTACACAATATTTTCCCCAATTCTGTTTATAATCACGATGTATACTTAGAAAGATCAATTATAATCAATATACTATTGTAAACATATTTTTCTAAACCGATTACTAGCAACAATTTGACAAAATATGGTTCGAAAAAATCTAATGATAAAATCGTATTTACCTGTGAAAAGTGTATTTATTCGAATTATTCCGTCGTGTAAACTCACAATCGCGTACAGAACAAGTCACCTTAATTGCACATTTAATATTCTCGATTATAATCCAAGGTTTAATACATAAATTAACGAATTTCACTGCGACGTAGAATAGACCGGGACGCTAAGGCCTCTTACTCGCAAAAACATTGACATATAGGTACTTCATTCGCTGTCTCTTTTTCTCTCGGGCGGTTTGTATTTCACCAGGATTTCTCGCTCCCACGCTTTATGTATCTTTTACGTAGTCAAAAAATTCTAAATCTATGGTGCACACGCGCTATAGTGAGCAGCGATTAGTGTTGGCAAGGACTTGAGCTTTAAGTCCTAATTTAGGCGCCGGACTCCAATTTTAGAGACAGGACTCGTAAATAAGAGCTCAAGCCTTTTTGTTAGTGATAAGACTCACGAACCCTTTTAATATGACTCGAGAACTCGAGTCTTTACAAATACATATTAAAAGAGACTCTTAAGACTCGAGTTTTATGCTAGTTCCCAAGTATTTTTTTAGAAAAAGTGTGTTCCATAAACGTTCTATTGATAAACATTTCTAGGCTATAGTGTTATATAATTAAGCAATACAGGAAATCTTGTACCTATTTATACTTGTCTTATCTATACTTATAATAGCACAAGCATAAGCTTAGTTTGGAACTAGGGAATTGGTGTGTCAGTCTGGAGAATTTATTAATTAATTATTAATATTAATAAATCTGTAGAGAGGTCAATTCTGTCCATGAATTATATTTTCAAAATAACTATCACGGGGTGATTAGTGATCGATACTGATGCCAAAAACGCAATCAGTAAAATTTTTGTCTGTCTGTCTGTCTGTCCGTCTGTCCGTCTGTCTGCATGTTCCTTATAAAAACAAAAATTACTCGACGGATTTTAACGAAACTTGGTACAATTATTCATCATACTCCTGGGCAGGTTATAGTATACTTTTCATCACGCTACAATCAATAGAAGCAGAGTTGTGAAGGGAAATGTTGGGAAAACGGGAGCAGTTACTCAATTTTTTAAGCTTCCGTCGCGTGTGCAGCCTTAATGGTTAAAGTTACATAAACAACAACTACAAATCATGTATGACGGAAATAGTCTTTATAATATTAACCATAAACGCGGGTGACACCGCTGGCACAGCTAGTCTAAAATAAAACCGGCCAAGTGGGAGTCAGACTCCAGCATCGAGGGAAAGGAATAGTGTAGGTACTCAATTGGTTCGAAAGGAAGATCTTATCTATTTATCTTTTTTTTTATTTTGTAAGTACCTACTCGATTAAAGAATAATATGATTATCAGTAATAACATTATCCATAAATTATAAAATCAAACAAGCCATACCTATTACCTATATTATTCATACTTTTACTTCGGGTTTCTATTTATCTACTTACCTAATAATTTTTATACTATAGTTATTGGCTTAAGTAGTTATTTAAAAAACAACGCTAGACACATTATACCTATGCCTTTATGGTCTTGTTTCCGAAGCGATTTACTTTTGGAAGCATTTAAGATCAATAAAAAATTGTGTCTGGAATATGTGGCTCGACAGGTTAAGAATAAGTTGATTGAAAAATATATGGTACTTAATCAATAATTTACTTAAAAGGCCAAAAAGACAAGAAGACTCAAATTCTTAAATAAGGCTTAAGTTTGTTTTGAAAATTATCCAATAAGGCTTAAGTTTTTTTAGAAAGGTTGAGTTCCATAATAAAAGCTCAGTTCTATGAGTCGAGTCTTTATTGGATTAGGACTCTACATAAGGACTCAAGACTCAGAACTCAGGACTCATTTTAGTCAGTCTTGCGATCTTTGCTAAAATCAGTTCAGTTCCCAAATTAGGACGTCAACAACTCAAGTCCTTGCCAACACTAGCAGCGGAGGCGTGCGGACGTAAAGATAAGTGTTGGTTGCCTATAAATTTGTTAACATATTGTTGAGTAATGTTTTTATTAAATACGCCGGAGTGAGAAATACTACTTTTCTCAAAATTTTATTATTATAATAAAAATACGTTTGAACAGGACACTATGTACATTTATTTGGGATTTGCTTATTTACATTATTTTTATTATGTAGAATAAAGTATCTAATATTTTTCCTTAATTCAATCTGCTCCAAACCTCCTCTTTACAATTAAATAATAGATATTTGAATGAAAATCTATTTGTTTTCACAATAGACTAGATGACTTAAAAATTCTGTTTAGTCTGACAGTTAGATTATAAAAAAATATTAAATACGTATTTATTTATTTATTTGTCAAACAAACATTGACGAAGATACAATGCATTCAAGTTGCGTGACGACACGCTTTCGTACAATGTTTACAAAATAGTGACGTCGCAAGCCCCTACTCCAAAACTTTAATGCTCTTTATCTTTGTGATTTTTGTTCATTTGATAAAGCGAAAATTATGTGTCTAGTATTTTTATAATCTATCTGACGGACTAAATAGAATTATAGTTTTTCAATGCAGTCATCATCCCTATTTTACTACAAATAGTACATTTTATTACAAATAGTTGTGCAACTTCTTCGTTGCTTCCGACGTAGATTAGATAATTAGACTATTCAATAATAAAGCAAATTTATTCGAAATTATATGTTGTATATAAATAAGATAAGCTGATACGTTTGTATCTAATATGCTAACAGTTTGATGTAAAACATCAACAACCTCGCAGGAGTAGATTACTGACAATATAAAAAAAATCATCGAATTTTCATACAAACTACATCAGCTTTGGTTTGGTCATTTAGTATGAAAAGCCTTTTATTTGTCGATTTAGGAAAAGTCGTAGAAAAAACGTTGTTGTTTATAATGTCAGTAATCTACTCCTATAAGCTTACGGTCAGCTTGATATAAGCATCGTAGCCTGTGGGTAGTTGCTACTATAAAGGAGTCACTCGCACGTGGCCTTTTGATTGTGTTGTGCTTGAGGCGCCATAGCGTCGACGGCTTATATGACAAGAGTGCAACATGCATATTAGGTGCCTTTCGTCGTCGACTCTGCGAATCCTCGATTGTTTGGAGTACTCTGCGAATCCTTGATTCAAGAAGTCTCAGTCATCAAACAAACATAGCAGCTTGAATGCCGCTACTAGGTAAATACCTGCTCTTCTCCGAGAGTGGTTCTATCCTGGTCGGTCCGGCCCAGTCATAAAGAGGCGCTAGCGCATAACGAAAGTTTTTTGAAATACAAGCTTTTAGATCGAATATGATAACGCTAGATCCTTTTATGAATAAGGTCATGATGCCGGTTTTGCGACCAAGTTTAACAGACTCGGTTTCTTAGATTAAAGATAGTAATATATGTACTTAAATACAAAACTTCTTAAGGCAAGATATTTGATGATATTAGAATCGTGATTAATTCGGTTGTTTAGTTATTTCAATCATTCAACAATTGTATATTCGATTTTACAATGTCTACATTTCACAAAAACCTTAGGTCGCCTTCAGGAATGCATTTTTATTAGATAAATACGTAAAAAATGATTTACAGTCATATATTTTTTTCTTAAAATTAACCTAATTCACTCTTGAAATTGATACTGGCGGCATTTATTAGATACTCGTAATTGATTGTTTTGGCAATTGAACTAAGTTGTCGTAAACCGGTTTAGCGACCCGATTTATTAAAAATAATACAAACTGTCCCTAATATATGACCAACATCTACATATATCCGCTCTTATTCAACTTGTAGTAAAGTCCTTTGAGCTGGATAAGCTGCGCGTGAGTGCCGCTTTCGGCCACGCCCCCTTCGTTGAGCACGCAAATAAGGTCGGCGTCGCGCACTGTGCTCAGCCTGTGCGCGATCAGAACGCACGTGCGCCCTGCCTTGGCAGCGTCTAGAGCTTCTTGCACCAACTATAAATATATATATTATACTAAGTCCTGCAATACATATATTTCATACATACATATCATCACGCCCGTAATAAGTATCTGAAGGGGCATGCAGACTCAAAGGGGGCAGCTCGGCCCTTAACCACATGCAGCCAAAAAATAAAACTAGACTGGGTTCGATGGAAAATTGCGAAAAAGTAGTGATAAGTGGCTAGCTTGTCGCCTACAAAATCACACACCCAAAACGCGATATACCATTAGTCGCCTTTTACAACAGGTTGGGCATATTCTTTTTAAGTCACAGGCCATCATGAGATATATATTTCAAAATTCAAAATTTGACAAAACGCTTTTACTAATTATTCAATCGTATTTTGTTGTTATATATATTTTATATACCAGCGCCCCGAAGTTTCACTCGCGTAGTTCCGGTTCCCGTGGGAATACGGGGATAAAATACCTATAGCCTATGTTACTCGCTGATAAAGTAGCTTTCCATTGGTCAAAGAGTTTTTCAAATCGGTTTAGTAGTTTCGGAGCCTATTTTTAGTAGTTTTTGCGAAAAGAGTAACAAATATCGAAACATACTTGTGCTTTTATAATATTAGTAGGATGTCTATCCGTTCACCTTAGAGATGTTAAGAACTCGAGTCTTTTGAGTCCTAATTCTTAGACTCGGCTCAATTTTACACGACTCATTGAACTAACTAATCTCCGAGTCTTGAGTCCAAACGAGCTTCAGTCTTTCGAGCGCTACAATAGAACTCGAGTCTTAAAAAGAGCTCGAGTCTTAAATAGAGCTAGAGTCTTAAAAAAGCTTGAGTCTCAAGTCTTGAGCGTATTAAGGGTTTAATAATGTTAATAGATGCAAATTATTCTGGCCTTTATACATACTTATATGTGCGTCATCAGATCAATTTTGATTGCTTGTGATTTTATTTGATTTCTGTATTTTCTTCTGCGGCTTATTATATTTATTGTATTTTCTTATTATATTTTGAATATTAAAATAATTTTTCATGATGATTAAAATGATTTTTCCTATCAATTAACGCTTTTATTTTTTCAAAATACGCTTCTGATTACGAATATATCTCACAAAAGTAACATTTTATTTCCTGATTTAAAAAGAAACTCCAAACGGAAAAGAACTCGAGCTCGACTCGCCCCGTAAAAACGACTCGAGCGCTTAAAAAGACTCGAGTTCCATGTTGCGCTCAAGAGCTCATGTAGACTTCAGTTCTCTAGTCTTGGGAGTCTTATTGTAACGAGTCGAGTCGTGCAATTTGTCAGTCGAGCTCAAAATTTAGGACTCAAAAGACTCGAGTTCTTAACATCTCTAGTTCACCTAGTATCGATAGCACAAGCACAAGCTTAGTTTGGGTCTTGGCCGGATTTGGTGAGACAGTCTTGAGATTTATTTACATTAATAGTATTAGTAGGAAACTAGGGTTCACCTTTTCGCTCTCCGTGTCGAGAGCGCTGGTCGCTTCGTCCAGCAGCAACATCTTGGGACGCCGGATCAGAGCCCTGGCGATCGCCACGCGCTGCTTTTGCCCTCCGGAGAGTTGCGTGCCTTTAGAGCCGATGTTCGTATCATATCCCTAAAAATTGTCCGTTATGTAAAAATTGGTATCTATACAGTAAGTCCATAATAATATTGATAACCTTCTCTAGTCCAGTCTTTATCCAGTATTTTCCTATTCAATGAATATCATCATGACATCACTTACGACTGTTGATTCTGATATCCGTAACACAAGTGCTTAAGCTACTTACCTCGAAATTAGATCAATGAATGTGAGGTAGCCTGATATTTATTTATTTAAAACAATACTATTTGAGTAATCTAATCCATACACTATCGTGTGCAGCAAAATATTTTAATTAAGGCTAAACACTACTTACCAAAGGCAGGGATGAAATGAATTTATGTATATTCGCTTGTTGCGCGGCGTGGATGATCTCGTCTTTGTTCACAGTGCGCGAGTTGTCTCCGTAGGCGATGTTTTCTCCGATGGTTCGGTCGAACAGAATGGGCTCTTGCTGTACGAAACCGATGCCACTCCTTGCGTCGGCTAAGCGGAGCTTGGTCATTGGTATTTCATCTTGAGTCTGAAAGGCATAATTACTTTTTGGTTCACTTCATCTACATTCAAATGTATTTAACTTTTCGCGTTAATTATTTGACCTATTACATTTATTAATTTTTGAATTTGCATAATAATTATCTCTATTCGTATCGAAATATAAGTTCGTCGGATATATCAGAAGTCTATGAGGTAAAACATTATCATTCTTGGACCATATTCAGCCAATAATAAAATTGAGTTTGGTTAGATGGAAAATTGTGAAAAAGCAGTGACAACTGACAAGTGGCCAGCTCTCGCCTACATAATCACAAATATATTCGGTAAGAATGGAACTTACCACAATCCCATCGTCGGGGTCGTAGTATCTTTCAAGCAGTTGGATAACGGTACTCTTCCCACAACCGCTGCTACCGACCAACGCAATAGTTTTGCCTTTCTCCACTTCTAAATTCAAATTCTTCAGGACTTGTATTTGCGGTCGTGTCGGGTATTTGAAGTGTACATTGTTTAAACTTGCTTGGCCTGATCCCATCTGAAACATTGCCCATTTATTAATGCATTAGCAGCGCCCCGCAGTTTCACCCGCGTAGTTCCCGTTCCCGCGGGAATACGGGGATAAATAGCCTATCTTACTCGCTGATAAAGTAGCTTCCCATTGGTGATATAATTTTTCAAATCGGTACAGTAGTTTCGAAGCCTATTCAAATAAACAATAAAATATTTGCTCTTTATAATATTAGTATGATAATAATAATGATAATGTTTGAAATTAGAATAACTCGATATATAGGGTATTCTGTATATATTATAATATGCGATGTTATTAGGTTACTTACAAAATCGTCTAGAACCGGTTTGTCAGGATCCGTAATTTTGGATTGCTTATTAAGCAACTGAATAACCCGCCCTGCAGCTTTGAGCCCCTTTTGGAAATTAGGTGCAAAAGCAAACGCCTGTGCTGATGACTGCGCGCCGATCAAAAGGGCTTGCGCTGATCTGAAATAAATGACTTTAAAGGTCTAACGGACCTCGACTAAGCACGAGATATAACGCTATGAGGATAATTATAAACAACTTAAAAGGTAAAAAAATGGAAAATTATCTTACTTTAACACCAAGGAAAAGTCTACGTGGTGGTAAACAATACGCGTTCCGCCGTAGTACATGGCCCCAGCGTAAATAAAGTTAAACAGCCCACGGGATAGACCGAAAACGATGCCTCGCAAGTGAGCTGATCGCTTAGCCAAATTTAAGGCTGGTAACAATTGATTAGCGTAGTTATTGAGGAACGTTTCTTCCCTGCCAAGTGATGCCACTGTGCGCACATTCGATACCGCTTCCACTGCTATCTATATCAATAAAATATATTAAATAACATATGGCATAAACCATAACATACACATTTAAGCAGTGGTTACGAAGGTTTTGTAGTGATTCTTACCCTGGAGCTTGTTTCCACTATCTTGGCAGTAGTAGAAGTTTCGGCACTGATCATTCTTCCTTCTTTGTATAAAATGATAGCCATGATGGGGACGAAAGCCATTGAAACTAATCCAACTCGCCATTCATATATTAAAGAAAGTATGAGAGCGAATCCCAAGGTGCCAATAGCTTGTAAAACTGTACCAATTCGTTGTCCAGTTGCCTGTAATATAAAAATTACATTATTGGGGGATGTTCTTGGAAAGTGTATATTTAAATCTTGTGGAGAAACATAATTTGGCAAGGAGATTACCCCTTGAACTTGAGCTGCCTCTGCCGAGAGCCGGGCGCATAGGGCTCCAGTCGAATTGGTCTTATCGTCATAAAATGCTATTTCTTGTCGCAGTAGTTGTTGAAACATTAATTTTCTCAACCGCTCAGTTAAGTATTCGCCTGCTATTCCATATAAAAATACCTAAAAGTAAGAAAATAATTCAAGTACAAGCCATCGGAAATTCTGCGAACCTCGCTGGAATGCGCTTCCATTCTTGCTTCCCCGCACCTTGCCCCCTGCACCATCATGAGACTAATAAGCAATGGAACTAATGCGAATGAAGGGTTTTCGCCTATCCAGTAACGTTGCAAATGTAGACACATAACGTCATTAAACCAGGTTCGCAAATATTTCCGACAGGTTGTACGTGTGTATGAGTTTTTATTAAACAATACTAGTAGGTACACCAGTACGTTTATGTTAAATTTCCGTAATACTTACACTTATAAAGTTTGATAAGGCAGAGAATATACCTATTCCAACAAATATTAGCGATAATTTTCGCACTTCAGGTAATACTTCTTCCGAATTTGGGTTTGAAAGTACCTAGAATAAAAAAAAATATAGTTTACTTAGACAAAAAAAATAATAACATAGATATAGACATTAACATATGGCAGTAATATAGCATAGTACATTTACTTACACTCATAAAATCTCCAAGAATGACTACGAGAAGGGGCATGGCGAACCCGCTCAGTAAGGAACTTATACTGGCAGCCGTTACTGACTTCCATTCGGGGGCATTGAGTCTTATCACTTTGAAGAAAGGAACCTCCGCGTTTTCTGCTTCTGTTTCCTGGTTGTCCTAAAAAAAGTGGCAGAAGTGTTTCATTGCAATCCATCTATAACTTTTCCAAACCTTTTTTTAAGAGATACTTCTAAGCCTAAAGATGTAAATGTTTACAATGGTACATTCAATTTACTTAAAATGGTTTAAATCCGTGTTATATAGATGTTTTTCTTTAAAACTTACCTTAACTACTATTTCTAGATCATCCTCATCCTCTTTTTCACTTCTCGTAGACATTGTACGAGTCAGGTTAGTGTTATCTAAAAAAAATATCACCATGTTGATCCAAGTTTTAATTGATTGCATAATGGATATCAGCGGGTACATACAAATCGTTAGTAGGTACCTTTATCAGCATCAAATCCGGGGAATGTTTGTAAGTTAACCATGTCGTAATAATGACCCTTTTTCGCCAACAACTCTTCGTGGTTTCCTTGCTCAATTATTACGCCATCCTTGAATACGTATATCACGTCAACATTTCTTATTGTTGAAAGACGATGAGCTATCACTATTGTAGTCCGACCTTCTTGAGCCTGCAAATTCAGCAAACGGTTAGAAAATGTGCAACAATTATCAAAACAATTTACAAAATTAAAACACACCAAGTGCATAAAGTTATCACCTTTATCGAGCTGGTTAATTGTACCTAAATTAAATTAAATTACATTCACGACATGTTTAATGAAGATAATGAGTACATCTGTATTCATGTGAAAAGTCTGATGATTTTTGTGTGACTTGTAACCGAAAATGGCTGGTATTTTGTTTAAAATGGTTATTAGTTTACTAGCTTCCAGAAGTAACAGAAGATACATTCATTTAAGAACCAACAAATGTGGAGTTTTTTTTATTATTTAGTATCGGAAACCGCTCATTTTTGGCCCCCAGTTGACATAGGTCGATTTGTTGCAAATGCGGTCATTTTGAAATGACAGTTCTAGAGATCTAGAACTACAACTTTTAACAAATTAGCTGAATTACCTATCTATGTATTATATAGACTATGTATAAGCAATATATATATAAAAGCTTTATTAATTTAAGATTTGGATCTTGTAATTAAACGTTTAATATGAAGTAAACAAGTTTCATGTTCTTCCTAATTCTAGTAGGAATATAAGAGCGTACCTTGTGGAGCGCCTTCTGCACCTTGGCCTCGGAAGCGGTGTCAAGCGCGCTGGTGGCCTCGTCCAGCAGCAGGATGCTAGGGTTGCGCACCAGCGCGCGCGCAATCGCGATGCGCTGCTTCTGCCCACCCGACAGCGAAGCGCCGCGCTCTCCCACCAATGTGTCATAGCCCTGCAAAAATAATACACACTATCACGCCCGAAATTCCTGATGGAGTAACATAAACTCCTTTAAGCAAATTTGTTGAGTTAGAAAAATTTTGCGAAAATAACCAAATTGATCATGTTTTAATAGAAGGTAATGTGTGAAGCCATAATAACCGGAAAGCGTGTATAATAAGAGATAAGAATGTGAAAGAAGCGTGTGAAGTGTGTAAGGAGGCTAGGGAATTGGCGTAAAGTGAGTTAGTTTAGTAAAAAAAATTACATGTGGCTAGCTCGTCGCCTACATGATCACTCCTAGGCATGGAGCACAATTGGTTCATTATTTTGGAGTCCCAGACCACAGGAGATGCAAAAATAATTTAGCATTAAATTTCAACGCTTTTCGGAGTCTATAGATGTCGTAGGATTGTATACTACCAAGGGTAGCTTCATGATGAACTGGTGTGCGAACGCCTGGCGGGCGGCAACCTCAATGTCTTGGTCGGTGGCGTCTTCGCGGCCGTTCCGGATGTTTTCTCGCACGGTCATGTTGAACAACACGGGCTCCTGGCCCACCACTCCAATTTGTGCTCGGAGCCATCGTACTGACAACTTCCTCACGTCGTAGCCGTCCACAGACACCTATAAATATCATCATCTATAAAATTCTTTTATGATTCAAATTTTAATTGCTGTAGGTAAAACACTTCTACTTTTGTCATTTTTCACCGACGAAAAAACCGGAGGAGGATCCCAAGTCGACGCGAAATGTCTTTTTGTTCGCTCCAGTGTAGGCTCTGATTTCACGAAAAAGTGCGATCCCATTATATCTCGGAGAGTTGTGAATATACGATATTCAAAACACTTGTACCTTATAAGGTATTTCGAAGTCAATCCCATATGAATTTGAAAAAAAAATCCTACATAAGGGTGGGAAAATAGGGGTGATTTATTATTCACTCACAGATTTTAATGCTGAGTTGTACAGTTAACAGCTAAATAAAGTAAGGAAAGTTGCTATTTTACAAGTAATCGAAAATTAAGCATGTACTACTTATATTAGATTAGATTAACAAGTAGATTATAGCTACAAAAAAATATACATAAAAAAAAATTTTTGAACAAAAAATTAAACCGCCGAAAAACTGAAAAGCGAAAAATAATAAATCTTTTATCCTTAATAACTAAGTTCTTAAACTAATGTAAGTGTACCTATGTAATTTTGAGTTGGCGCCAAACAATAATTAACAAAGATCACTAAATGACCTTAAATTTAGTAAAATAACTAAATCAAATTAACAATACAACGTGCAATCTTCAGCGATAAAGATTAACATTCCAAAAATCGCATCACGCTTTACATTGCATTGGCACATTCTTTTTAAGTCCCAGACCAACATGGGATAATGGGCTGGGTTAGATGGAAAATTGTGAATAATTAGTGACAAGTGGTTAGATCGTAGCCTACACAATCACATACCCAAAACCCCATATCGAGTATATGGGGTTTTGGGTATGTGATTGTGTTTTTACGACATGCTTGTGCAACACAGTTGGCACATTCTTTTCAAGTTCCAGACCAACATGGGAGTAGTTTAGCGCCGATTCAAAATTAGTTAGATATACTTACCTACATTAGTTTATGAACTTAGTTATTAAGGGTAAATAGAAAAGATTTATTATTTTTTGCTTTTCTGTTTCTTCGGCTGTTTATTTTTTTTTATTTAGAAAAACTACCATTAACCGGGGAAATTACTAATCAATCCATAGCAATTTTAAGACACGCTTACATCCAATGTTTTACTTCTTCGACCATGTGTTGTTTGCTGAAGGTTGCCTATGGCAACTATCTATGTTATCATTTAAAGCGTTTCTCGCAAAAAAATGTTATGTCACGAAACTTTGGGAAACACCTAGGACGTATTATAATTAGAAAATTATGGTAACTGTATATTGTTAAATTGATCTTTTTAAGAGTCCATCTCATTAGAAAATGACGTTTAATATAGATAGATACTAATATATATAAAGTATTTTTCTAATGAAATTTACTTTTTAACTCCCTAATAGTCATGTTTCGAGTGACTGTCAAACTTTTAAAATCTAAGGCCCGCACGCGGCTTTGATGGCAGTTTTTAACAGAATTTCCGTCATCACTCCTCATCCTATCAAGTTACCAACCAACGATACCAAGTTTAGTATTAACTCGGTAATTTTAACAGTTCCTATTAAGATTTTTATTGATTAACTGTGTGCGTAACTTACCCTGCCACTATTAACATCATAGTAGCGTGATATGAGCTGCACGATGGTGGACTTGCCCGAGCCGGAGTGGCCGACGAGCGCCACGGACTGCCCGCGTGATACGCTTAGGCTCACTCCTTTCAATATCTGTAGAAACACAGTGACGTGATTTGAAATCGAAAAACGTTTTTATCGCTAAATTGGTTAATAAATTACTAAATTATAAATTGGCGGTTGCACGATTCAAACACGAACTCAATATAATTTCTGGGAATATAAAGACTGATAATAATGAATTCGGGGCTTATGAGCGTGATGTTATGTTATATTTGTTATGTTAAATTGAACAATAGGTAGGTATGTATTGTAATTTGATATACCTAATAGAATATTATGCCCAATCTAAACATTTATTGGATTGAGCTTCTTTTTTATTTATTATAATACACTTATGTAGGCGTTAGACATGAAATGTTTTCAATATTGAACAAACAATTTAACGTATAAATAGGTACCTATGTAGTTTATAAAGAAAAAAAAATTACAAGTACCTTAAGATAAGAAAACAAATAAATTTACATTGACGTACAGGAACAAAAAAAAAGAATAGAAAAAATAACAAAGTATGTGATGCCAACTACATAGGTCCCTGTCTATGCTGCTGCAGCGTCAGGTGCTGATATCCTGGTAAAATCTAAGGTAGTGCAATTTCAAAGTCAATTCAATGACGAAAGTTTTAGCAAACATGCTCTGTTACACCGGTTTTACATTACATTCTCCACAATGAGATTATCACAATATCTTACACGTAAGTACATGTATACATTTCATGAGATAATTTCATTAAGGAAAGGCCCAACGGGTAATGATACCCTTGTCATATTTTCCAACATGTACATTCTTGTTTTCGTGAAATCATACGAAATTTTTATTATCTTTAAAAATGGTGCAATGAATCAATCGATTTATCTTTAGTTTCGTTGTAAAGTTGCAATCTTATAAAACGTTTTTGATTTTATTGTTGATATAGTCCTTGCTATTTGTTGTTTAGTACGTGTAAATATTTAAATGTTTGCCCTAATCTTATCTCATTGAAGGCGTCCGTAGTAATTAACGTCGAACTGTTGATACACATCTGTAGGTATTTATGTTTAAAAAATAAGCAGTACATATTTTGAATCTATACCTACCATACCATTTACTTAAAATGCAAATTAGTTTTTAAAACTTATGACAGGCCCGTTGGTCCAGTGGTTAGAAACTCTGGTCACGAAACCAAAATTGTCGCGGGTTTGAATCCAGCTAGGGGCAAATGTTTCGTGTGATTCGTTTCTTTTTAGTGTCACGTACTAGTGTTAACTTATCATTACTTTTAAAATTTTGGTTAATTTTGTGTCACTAAATAAATTATTTTTCTTTCTTTATTTCTTTTTTCTGATGAACACGGACATTTGTACTCGAGTAATGAATGTTTATAAACGTATTTCTGTATTACTATCCGTTTACCTAGTATCCATAGCAAAAGTTTATAAGCTTAGTTTGGAACTAGGGGATACGTGTGTCAGTCTGAAAAAAATATTTATCATTAAATCCATAGATAAAATACTATTCACTTCGGAAGGTATACTAGAAGAAAATATAGGTACCTATTTTTATTTTTATGGCACCGTTTCCGAAATCTCGCAATCCCGTAAGCGTATTCATCCAACATAATGGTTGAGGTTGTTAGCCCCAAATTGCACATATTACTATCTCTGCTAATGATTAGTACCGCTGTGTGTTTAAGAAATATTGAGTTGAGTTTAGTTTTATATATTTGGTTAACTCTTTGAAATGTAATTTTGGGTTGTCTATTGCATTGTTTAACGGTACACTTTCAGCTGTCATCGAACAAAACAATATCACCAATTACTTACTGGAACATCTGCCCTCGATGGGTAGTGGAATTTGACGTTTTTAAGTTCAATGTTTCCTTTTATTGACTTTGGAGCAATGCCTTTATTGCGAAGTGGGTTAATAGTGGGGACGTTGTCGATAAGGTTAAATATATGCGTGCCAGCGCCGCGCGACCCTCCGAAAATTTCCATGAGAGTCGAAGACATCCCAAAGTTGGTAGAACCCATCATGACACTGAAGAATACCTGTAAAACAAATAAAACAACTATTCTTTTTGACGCTCAATTTTTAGGACCAATTTTATTCGAATAGTTAGTAACAAATTATGGGCTTGATGTTATCTATGTTTGTATGTAATTAGTAACAGATTCAGTAAAGAGCTTCGTTTTTATCGGAAAATATCTTAGTTATGACAGGAAAACTTACAGTGATCATAGTATTCACGTCGTAGTTTGCTGGTTCGTCAATCATTAGTTTATATCCGAACCAAAACGAAAGCGCGTAAGAGCAGAACAAGCAAAAGTAAATTGCCCCCATTAGCAATCCGTTGAAGATGCCTGAAATTGTTATACAATGCTTAAGCATAGAATGACTATTACTGCACGTTTTTATTACCAACTCTTAAAAAAAAAACAAAGCACTTACACAAATGAAAAATTACTCTTGGTTCGTAAATGCAGATTCTTGTAAAGTTTAATTAAAAAAAACTAACTAACCTATTATATTATTCCCATGACATAAGGCTTCCTTTATGAGAAAAAAAAGTACAAGAAAGAGCCTTATTTTTGAAATTAGCTAGCAGCTCTTGCCGGCCTAAGGGAACTGGAATGTGTTTGTTTCGTATGCTTTGCTTAAGGAAAGTATGTAAGTAACATTGTGTAGCAAAGATACATAGTGAAAGAGAAAATCGATGCCGACCCTTTTTTATGTTGATTTTCCTAGATTCAACGAGATGAACTTCGTATCTGTCTATTTCTTTAGGCTGCCCGCTGAACGCGTACACAGTTCGTATGGAGGATATCACCTCCTCCGCTATAGCGCCCGCCTTGCCCATTGACACAGCCTCTTTTCCTGCTAACTTTGCAGCGATCTTGAAAGATTTAAAAGAGCAAAATTGCTTAAATATTAACAGAATTATTGATAGTGATGGATGAGGCAAATCCACCAGTGTTTGTCTTGCGGCGGAAAAGCACTAGTGGATTTGCCTTGACGAATTAAAAAAAACAGTAATTTGTTGACAATGAGAAAGTTTTAAGTGGTAAGTATAGTGTTGATTTTATACCCAATGAGGAGCTCATGGCGTTTACTCAATTCAAGATCTAAGGACGGAGTTAAAATTTATAATTTATACGAAATTATTCTTCCACAATAAATAAGTATATCATATTTTTGGAGTATACGTAGGTATTAACTATTACTACGAAAAAAGATAAGGTTTTCTACGATCCTAATATTAAACTGGATAAACTAGTCAAAAAATATTATTACTAACGAAACGGATTAGTTTAAGTAGGTACTCACCACGCCGGCTATTCCCACGAGAATAATTGTAACGGGGAATGTTATCAAACATAACAACGCTAGTTTCCATCCTTTTACCAAAGCCATGATTAACGAACTAATAAATGCTGCCTGGTAATAAATAAATGTTACCAGTTTTTCACCAATGCCGTCTTCTAGCCTCACCATGTCCCTAGAAAATAATATTACCTTAAAATAGGTAAGTAGATACGTCTCAAATTATAAAATATTATTTTTAACTTGTTACAGTTTATTTTAAACTATGTGGTATGCTAACAATAATGAAATGAAAGTGAAAATGGTAAAAATTTATGACATTTAGAATTCATGTAATCTAAATATTAACGTGGATCTAAATTATTTATATTAGTATTTTCAACTTACCCAGTCATCTTAACAGCAAAATGTCCCGTTTGGTTTACATCAAAATATGCGAAATCCTGGTTTAATACAGCTTTGAGATACGCTATACGTATTTTGTAAATCTGTAAAAATAAATATTGTAATATGAACCATGTAAAAAAAATCAAAAATGTACCTACATAAGTATGAATGAGAAAACTTATTTAATATCCTGCTATATCTTATTGTCATCCATTATTGTATACTTAACTAGCTGTGCCCGCGGGTTTAACCGCGTTAATAGTTAATGATAAATTAATAGCCTCTAACCTTCCTCGATAAATGGGCTAGATAACACTGAAAGATTTTTTCTAATCGGACCAGTAGTTCCTGAGATTAGTGCGTTCAAGCAAACAAACAAATTCTTCAGCTTTATAATATTAGTAGTGAGTATAAATAACCTATCCCTTTTGAAAATACATTAATAAGATTTCTGACATAAGATTTTTGGAAAACATTTTCGAATAGCTTGTGTTGATTGTTTTAGCTACATACCTGATTAAAAGCCGAAATATTCATTAGGACGGTAGATACATAACTGAGGACTATTAGAACCAATCCTACAATGCTGTTATAAATGGCAAAATTCTTAATTGATGTTATGAAGGTGTCGTCGTCCGGGTGTCCTTTCAAAAGCGACTTCCCATAGTCCACCATAGCTTGTAGCAAGGAGGCGAAGATGAGCGTGTTAGCAGGTACACAGCACCCACATATTATTGAACACACTATCGCTATAAATATGCATAATGTGTCCATTTTAGTCGCATATCTGAACTGCAAATATAATATGATTAGTGAGTTATTAGGCGTTACTTAGATCAATTAGTAAGAGGAATGCCAAAATTTTGTACAAGTATAAGCTTAGATACAAATAAAATATTTAAAAATAAGGCTTGTATTACAAATTTTTTCCATTCATTGGTTTTGATGCTTCTAGCAACATCTAACAAATATTTATTATAATTGCACATTTTAACCGCACATGTATGTATACCTAGAATCTATTTAACTTTAACTACCTTTAGCATTTAACTACATTGTGGCTTAAGGTCCAACTTGAACTCAAGTGACATTGGATATTAAGTCTTCTGAAATCTAGTCACGTGGATGTGGTATTGCGGTATGATAAATGTGTTCAGTAAAGAAGCACTCGTTGAAATGTATAACACTATGTAACCATAATGTTGTATAAGGTATTTAAAATTGTCCGGAATAAACTATGAAGTTAAGGGGTTTTTCAGATTAGCAATCTTTCGGTGCGTCTGATATTTCTGGAGGTGCGTATGATGTACATTCGCGACCTCTTATGCCACTAGTAACAATAAGTCCCGTTTAACATTTATCAGATTGTGCACCTATTCCTGACACTAACCTTTCGGTGAGGAGATTATAAGATCATATAAGAATGAATCTCGGGCTTTGACTACACGGGATTAAGACAGGGCCGTAGCTAGACTTGAATTTAAAGTAAGGCAGCTGTGATTACAGGTAGGGCGGAAGTAAGTAGCTATGGCACTGGATAGTGAAAAAGTGGATAACGTAGTGCGAGCGAGAGATAACAAGCATATTATTATAATGCGCTTAATAAAAGTCTAGTCTGAAAGCGCCTTGTAGTGAGTTTGTAGTAAAAAACAAAATAGTATTGGCTTTTTTTGGTATCTATGTATGTCATTTCAAATATGCAATGCGAATGGAAAAATGTTTGAGTATTTTGGAGGTAATCTATGTGATTTAAATTTGGAATGAACCTTTACTTTACTTGAGTTCCGTCGCATTACGAGGCTGTTTAACTGTCCACGCGAGTCACACAGTTAATTGATATTTTATTTCATTACAATGTTATACCCGTGGTTATTATACCTATATATGCCAAGAGGTTCGTATTCCACTGTTAACATGATGATTTAAAATAAAACGAATGGGATCCTGAGCACTGTTTATATGCGTTTACAATGTGATTATTTTGCTATTATTTTATACTAGCTGTGCCAGCGGTGTCACCCGCGTTTATGGTAAATATTATAAAGACTATTTCCGTCATACATGATTTCTATGTAACTTTAACCATTAAGGCTGCACACGCGACGAAAGCTTAAAAAATGGAGTAACTTCTCCCGTTTTCCCAACATTTCCCTTCAATACTCTGCTCCTATTGATTGTAGCGTGATGAAAAGTATACTATAACCTGCCCAGGAGTATAAAGAATAATTGTACCAAGTTTCGTTAAAATCTGTCAAGTAGTTTTTGTTTCTATAAGGAACATACAGACAGACAGACAGAAAGACAAAAATTTTACTGATTGCATTTTTGGCATCAGTATCGATCACTAATCACCCCCTGATAGTTATTTTGAAAATATATTTCATGTACAGAATTGACCTCTCTATAGATTTATTATAAGTATAGATATACCGAGGTCTATATTTAGATATGTATATGCTAAGCATTTACTACACATATACTTACTAGTGTGAAATATGACACACTGGGTATTTCTTCAGTAGTTTTCTCCGCTTCGGGTTCGCTGCAACAAAACAAATTATTTCGTATGTGTAGTATTGAGTTCAGTAAATTGTTATCAATCATTAACAATCAAGGATTCGTTTGTGTTACAAACTTTGAATTAGTCTTGATTATTACAATTGCTGTTCGTATTGTTGTTTTCTGAAATAAGCGGAGCGGTGGTAGCTTAATGGTAAAGACACGCGCTTCATTTGCACGTACCTAGGTGCCTATCTCTGGGTTAATCCGCGTACAGATTTGTATTCCAATTAATATCCATAATTTTAAAGTTTCTATGCCTTAATCAATCAAAAGCAGTTCAAAAACTTGATTAAATAATATTATAATATAAATAAAACGAAGGTATATATGTGTAAGCATGTAAAGAAAAGCTTTCCCTCTTCTGCTTAATTTATCTCTGTTACTTCTATTCATCGCGCCCGTCATCCTCAAAGGGGTTGACAGAGTCATTGGACTCAAACAGCCTCGTTAACCACATTCAGCCAAAATATAGAACTGGGTTGTGTTATATGGAAAATTGTGAATAAGTAGTGATAAGTGGCTATCTCGTCGCTTACACACACCGATATAGGTACCATTCACTGACTAGTAAGAGAGGATTAAATATCTTAATAGATTTAGACTATAATAATAATGTTATATTTGACGGCGCCCTAGTAGCACCGTCTGTTTATGGAACGAGATTTGACAACTGTCAAATCTGGCGGAGCGTCGAGTCGATGGTCAGCGCGGCTATTTTGAAAAACGTCACTGCTATTGGGACGTAATGGCGAGCGTACCGATCGGAACCGACGAATCGCTATTGTTCCAAGTAATCTTTGTTATTTTAGTTTCCAAATAGTTAAAATCATTTAAGTTTGTTATTTCCTAGTTAATGGTGGTATTATTTTAATTTAACTCTGTAAGGAATTCTCTGTTTTGTGTGATTATAATAACTGTTGATTGACATTTGACTGTTTCATTGGTTCTTACACCAAACGACGTATATAGTAAAACATGTCCAATAATGATGACGAAGGGCATCTGCCTATATCAGAAGTGGGATCCTGCGAGCTACCAACCGCAGAAAAACGACCGCCTGACGAAAGTAGCGCCTTAAAGTTGTTAAGTAATATGGAGGCCTTACTTAGCCGCATGTTAGCAACATCGCAACCAGTGGAAAGTGCCAGGGCTCAGTCCAGTGCAGTGCAGCTCATACAGTTTAATCCGGAAGACGTCGATGCGGACATAGAGGGTTGGTGCAATATTACAGAACTTATAGTGTTGAGTAAACATCTGAAGGGTGTGGATTTGCTTATGGCTCTTACTGGTGCTTTAAAAGGCCGCGCAGCCTCTTGCTTAACTAAGTTAAATTTAAATGAGCTAACATGGGAAGCTGTAAAGCAAAGTTTGATATCTAGATTTTGTAGACCAAAACTATTTCAAGATTATTTTGACGAGATATTGCGATTTCAAATTGGACCGAAGGAAACTGCGTCAGAAACTGGCTTACGCTTGTGGAATATGATAGAGCGTATACCCAAGACCCAGATGCAAGAAGATGTAGTAACTGGATTTGTCATATCGGTCTTATGCCATAAAGACATTATAATACGTCGTGAGTTAAGCGCACATTCTATTACTACCAAAGCTCAGTTATTTAGAATCTTAAACAGTGTCTCATTAAAGCGAAGATTAGAGATTACCGCTATTGTTGAACCTGACTTTAAGCGACCTAAGATTGCAGATACAAGGTTTTCTGGTAAATGTCATTGGTGTGGCCTCCCTGGACATCGGTTGGCTGATTGCAGAAAGCGACGGGAAGATTCCTTTGCGATGATTAAACAGCAAGAACCCTCTAAAAGCGCACGTGTTACCGAGAGAACTTCGACCGTTATTTGCTACATTTGCGGTAATGCAGGCCACGTAGCAACGAATTGTCAAGAAAAATGGAAAGGAGGTGGAGTAGCTACAAAGAAAGAGGTCAATCTATGCGAACGAGGACTGTCGAGGGGTATCTTGAATACGTCATCCGGTGAGTCGGTCTCCTTTTTATTTGATAGTGGATCGACTTGTTCTTTGATAAAAGAAAGCTATTCTTTTAAATTCCCAGGTACTGTGCGTAATAATCTTGTGTATCTTACGGGCATCGGAGGCGATGAAATAAAATGTACTTCCCAAATTTTGAGTGAGGTGAATCTTGGGAAAATTTCACTAATGTTGACCTTTCATATAGTACCAGACTCGTGTATTAAGGACTCTGTTATATTAGGTAGGGACGTTTTAGAGAATGGTGTGAGCGTTAAAATAAATAATGATAACTTATTATTTCATTTTGAGAAACAGACTAATACTTGCGAGTCAATTGCTAGTGCTACTGGACCAGACTTTACTCAGATAGATACAGATTTGATAGGTGATGATAAAGAAGCCCTAATTAGATTATTGGGCCAATACGCTAGATATTTCGCAGAAGGTGTACCCCATAGGCGCGTGATAACAGGAGAGTTAGAAATTGATTTAGTAGATCCTCATAAAACTGTGCAAAGACGCCCATATAGGCTAGCACCTACTGAAAAGCAAATTGTTAGGGAAAAGGTGCAGGAGCTTCTCGATGCGGGTGTCATTAGGGAAAGCTCATCACCTTTTGCTAGTCCCATTCTCTTGGTAAAGAAAAAAGATAACACTGAGAGAATGTGTGTCGATTATCGGGAGCTTAACTCCAACACACGACCTGAACACTATCCCTTGCCAGATCCCGATAGCTTATCTTCCTCATCGCAAAGTCTTTCTAAACCTGTCGCCAAGACGGTTAATTTTGTGGAATTACATCAGGGTTGGCTTTCTGTAGAACAAAAGCGTGATGCAGAGATCCAAGACTTAATTAACAAGCACAATAATAATGATTTTCCCGAAACGGTTGCTCAGACGTATGACGTTAGAGACGGCATCCTTTATAGGAAGGTTGTAAGAAACAAAATTGTTTCATGGCTGCCAGTCGTCCCTCGTTCCTTAATATGGACTCTAATCAATCACGTTCACAATGAATTACAACATCTAGGTAGTGATAAAACATTGGATAAATTATATGAACAGTACTGGTTCCCTCGGATGTCCAAGTGCGTAAGAAAATTGATAGATTCCTGCATTGTTTGCAAGGCATCAAAAGGTCCTTCGGGTGCTCAGCCTCTGCAGTTACACTCTATTCCAAAAGTGTCAGTACCATGGGACACTATTCATATAGACTTTACTGGAAAATTAAGTGGAAAAAGTGATCGTAAGGAATATTGTTCGGTAATTATCGACGCGTTCACTAAATACGTATTATTAGAACATACCTTATCGTTAGATGCAGCTAGTGCAGTTCGAGCCCTTAAAAATGCTGTTTGTCTTTTTGGAGCACCTAAGCGTATAATAGCCGATCAGGGCAGATGTTACATTAGCCTAGACTTTAAAAACTTTTGCTTAGAAAATAATATTAAGCTCCATTACATAGCAACGGGTTCCAGCAGAGCAAACGGGCAAGTTGAACGCGTGATGCGCACCTTAAAATGTTTGCTAACCATTATTGAAAACGATTCCAACAAAGCGTGGCGTGATGAGTTAGGAAATGTTCAGTTAGCTCTCAATAGTACAAGGTCTACAGTTACCAAATTTACGCCTACAGAACTTATGTTTGGTATCCGTTCGCAGTCGTTAGGTATATCAAAAATTAGGTCTCCATCTCCTGATCCCAAACAAGAACAGCGAATCGATCTAAAGTCAGCTAGGCAAGATGCGTCTGATAACATTCAAAGAGCAGCCGCATCCGATACTCGCCGATTTAACCAGGGTAGAGCCACTATCAAGCAGTTTTCTACGGGTGATTTCGTATTTATCAAAAGCAGCGAACGCAACCAAACGAAATTAGATAGGAAGTTTAGAGGTCCTTTTGTAATAACTGCAGTTTTAGATAATGATCGTTACGAGTTGAAAAGTATAACTGGTTCACATCGTACTTTTAAATATGCCCATGAGAACTTACGTTCAGTACCTCGGGGTCATGACGGGTTAGTTGAAATATCTACCAGTTTGATGATTGACGAAGAGGCCATGACGGCGCCGGAAAACGTTGACCTTGATAATGGTCACCCCGACAGACTTAGTAGTTGTGATACATTAACAGCAGGCTCGGAAACTCTTTCTGCAGGATCAGACACACTTACAGCAGAGTCTGATACTCTTGGTAACACCTCTGATCATGATATCATTGAGCATGAAGCGCAAATTCATGTAGAACAAGACAATAAGTAGCTTATGGGTATGTTTTATCTCTAAGCATTATTTGTGTTAAGTTTACTTAACTTTGTTGGAGTGTTGAGGAGTAATCATTGGATGATGTGAAAGTGGTTGAGGGATAATGTCGTCCGGGCCATGCAGCTTGTAGCGGCTGGTTGAAGGGACACATTCATCCGGTTCAACCTTAAGTGTTAACTGGTCGAAGGGACAGTGTCGTCCGGGCTATGCACGAGTGGCTAGTTGAAGGGACACACCCGTCCGGTCCAGGATAATATTTTGTGGAAAGATGATTGTACTACGATGGTATCGTCCGGGCCAGACCTAGTGGTTGGTTGAAGGGACATACTAATCTTAAAGTGCATTGCTTTTGTGTTAGAGAAAGGTGTCGTCCGGTTCATCAGTGATCGAAGGGACACACGCTTTCGTTTGTTACGAGACATGTAGCTACTATTAGCAGTTTGCATGAGAAACGAGCTGTGTCTACCAGTCATTGCTTGTCAGGTTGGGCGAGCGGGTTATTTACTGACACCCGTTCGATTAATTGTGTGATTTTTGCAGGACTGCTATCTTATGCGCCCGAGGACGGTCGAAAGTCAGTCCGGCCGTGACGGCGCCCTAGTAGCACCGTCTGTTTATGGAACGAGATTTGACAACTGTCAAATCTGGCGGAGCGTCGAGTCGATGGTCAGCGCGGCTATTTTGAAAAACGTCACTGCTATTGGGACGTAATGGCGAGCGTACCGATCGGAACCGACGAATCGCTATTGTTCCAAGTAATCTTTGTTATTTTAGTTTCCAAATAGTTAAAATCATTTAAGTTTGTTATTTCCTAGTTAATGGTGGTATTATTTTAATTTAACTCTGTAAGGAATTCTCTGTTTTGTGTGATTATAATAACTGTTGATTGACATTTGACTGTTTCATTGGTTCTTACACCAAACGACGTATATAGTAAAACATGTCCAATAATGATGACGAAGGGCATCTGCCTATATATTTATTAGACTGGCTCGTTGGTCGAGTGGTTAGAGACCCTGGCCACGAAACCAAGGGTCGCGGGTTCGAATCCCGCTAGGGGCAAATGTTTCGTGTGATGAACATGGACATTTGTACTCGAGTCATGGATGTTTATAAACGTATTTAAGTATGTCTATCCGTTCACCTAGTATCCATAGCACAAGCATAGGCTTAGTTTGGTGTGTCAGTCTGAAGAATTTATTTATTTATTTATTTATTCAAGTGTGTCGGAGTGACTTATCCGTTGATTGAATCTCTACTAGATATAAGGTTATTTCGTTACAACTTAAAAATTTGATAACAAGTTTATTCGCGATTGGAGACATTGACTTGTCTTAACAACATGCCACACATAAGCAAATTGACACAAAAAAAAATACAATTTTGAATGTTGGCGCTAATATTGGATGTTCTTGTTTCTAGCTTTGATTGAACATCATAAGAAGAATAAAGTTAAATAACTATCTAAATGCGCTTGAAAATGCACACTAATTTTAAGATTTCTATCTTCGTATGGTGTGATTGACACAACAATAGAATGTACGACAAGTAGCTTCATTCAAAATTTGTATTAGAGGATTTTCAATTTTTTTTTCAGCATTTAGAATTTAGTTTTTTTTAGTAATGCGAGTAAGTGTACAATAATGTTACATAAATGTATATATGACCTATTGACCATGAATTTGAAAATATTTTTTTTGTTATCAGTTCACGTCTAAATACTGACGTAACAATACAATGTTTGTCGTAATAAATGTTAACTTTTGAAACTTACATAGATTAGGATGTTTGCCAAATAAGCTTAATTGGATTTTAACTATTACATACTTATAGTTTTTGATACATCAATACTACAAGTAATTGAATTTATGAAGTAGGTATACATATTGAAACACTTGTTATTTTTCATACTGTGGGTCCATCCGCTGTCTAATGAGAAACCGGATGTAATTATTCATATTTAATTACTTCTCTACATAGTTACATCTTTATAAAGCATTCATACTTACATAAGTAAGTACTTAGGTATACTTACGTAAATACATAGGCACTTAGTATAAATCTAATAAATATATTTATTTAAACCTTTGCAGAAATTTTCGCGTTCGTCAATACAGATACAGGGACATTTTATTATAATTGCAAGAAAAAAATGCCCTAATTCTAATGTTATTGACTAATACAAGAAGTTCAAAATAAGGAAATATATATATGGTTTAGGTAGGTATGAAGTACGGTAAAAACCGCATCTTAAAATTTACAAATGTCCATATGTCCATGTTCATCACACGAAACATTTGCCCCTAGTGGGGTTCAAACCCGCGACCCTTGGTTTCGTGGCCAAGGTCTCTGACCACTCGGTCATATCTAATAGAATAAGGTGAATCTGTCAGAATAGGAAGACGCTTTAAAAAAAATCTGTTGAATTGAGAACTTCTTCTTTTTTTAAGTTAACCGACCGATAAATAGGCAATGTATTAAAATTAGATCTTGGACTACAAATTAAATGCCACTGTTGTTGAGCTTTTTTTCAATTGAAATTGAAATTTCGCGCATGTATTTTTAATAAAAATAATATTGTAAAATAAATATAATTAATACGAAATCGTCACTATATACTCGCATTTAAACATGAACTGGTACAATACAAATAAACTATACTAGATACTTACTCTTTGTCCACAAATTGCGGGTTTTGCATGCTGTCATTTTTGGCGCCCAGCGGTGGCGTTTCCTTCAAATCGTATTCTTTGCTCTTCATTGTGTTAATGTGTTCATTTATCACTATGCTATTGCATCAAATATATTGTGTTTACACGGTGCTTATATTAGTATTAAGGGTCGGCATCTGCTGTGCGTTTGATCAGGTCCCGTGTGCGTGCGAGACTATCGGAGATGCGAGTAATCACTGTAATGTCGTACAACACAGGCCTCTTAGTACAGCATCCGCACTAGAAACGACCTTCACCCAGTTGTTTAATAGATGAAAAGAATTACATATGAAATTTAAAATATTAGAAAATATATCTCAAGTTATAAATAAAAAAAATAAAAAAGACTTTTTATTAAATATTGCACTCATGAGTTTAACGGATAAATTGAATACACAAACGTTGGGTTGTCAATTTTATTCCTGGCGTTACCTCTGGGTATAAACAGGTAATTCGATAATAGTTACATATTTTAACCTATTTGTTTAATAAATAAATAAAGGATTGCCTGTGAAAACTCTGCCTTATGACGGTCTGACCTGATGTTTGTAAATCTAGTCAACAGGTAGTAAATCTAGTCAATTAGGCCGAGAACTTGATATCCGTACCTGACATGAGAAGACAAAGTTAAGTACATTTTTGATAGCCAGCCTAATTATTGCTGTATAGATTAAACGTTTGAAATATCTATATATAAACACATATTCTTGCCTCATCAAAATAAATAACGTTTAATCAAGCTTTACTTTCTACAGCATTTATTTACCTATCGGATTCGTTGGTGAATGAAAGCACGTATAAATAAAAGCAAGATTGATAATTTAGATGTTTTGAAGTCCCGTAGGTAATGTATCTATCTATCCGCCCTTATTAATAGCATAGGTATTACAAATACGAAAGTTATCTTTAATGTTTCACGCCTAAACTACATGTCCGATAAAATTGACATGGTGAAAGTTTAAACCCTGACATAACACATAGGAAAATTTTTATCTTGATTAAAATAAGAGATATTTCACCATGACAGAGTTTCTGCCATGTTGCGAGGGGAGCCGCTTGGAAAAATAAGTGTCAGCGGGACGGCTTACGTATAGTTTTCTTAGATGGCAATGAGTTTACCTTTTTTTTTATGTGAGGAATGCCTTTCATCGTCCAGGTAGACCTGAGTAAGAGCCCACAAGGGTGTATCGGGCTCGGAACTGGCTGGCAACACCATTTCCCCTACCGACTAAACCTCACGGCTGCCATTCTTCGGGCGCTAAACGCAAAACTATTGGGGTCCCCATGCTGGGATTCGCTCGAAAAATCTACGTAGCGCGCGCTGCCGCCTTGTGGCGCATCTCTAGGGAGTGAGATTCTCCTCAGAACACCAAGTGTGGTGTGTGCGACAACACAGATAGCTGTGTACCCGTATCCTAACGGACAGGGTGTAACACACGAGCAGTCGCCTTCTCCGGGGACGATTAAGTGCTAAAAGCCTCCCCCGCTAGCTCCCACAACCCCAAAGGCCTTTAGTCGCCTCTTACGAAAGGCAGGGATACCTCAGAAGTATTCGATGCCCCCCGCTGCAGGGCGCCGCCGGGCTAGACACCATCACCACGGCGATCTCGCCTGCGGTGTCGAGCAGGATCGTCCAGCTCGCGCTGGCGCTCAGCGCTCTCCTTCTGCGACATGAAATTGCCGTAGAAGGAGAGCACCCCGTCCCAAGAGACATCACGGTCGGTAGAGAGAGGTCCTGCCCAACAACGGCGGATAGCGCATCGCGCTCTTCGGCAAAAGCCGTGCACTTCTTCAACGTTTGCTCAGCACTGTCCTCAGCGGAGCCGCAATGATCACAGGACCCGCTCGCCTCCCGACCGCCCCGACACAGGTACTTCCCGAAGTGCAATGAGTTTACCTACCTACTGGGCGTTAACTATATCTAACGTGTTCACTGAGCAATTGCTGTAAATACAGAATATTATGGATATTCTCTATTTTTTCCTTTGCGTAGTATTTACATACAATAAGTAGCATTTATGAAATATACAATTTTTATCGTAATTATGACTGGCGTAGTGACACCCCAAAGGCGCCTTACCTGCTAGGTGCTAAGGGTAAATTAGGTAGTCTTCATGAAATTTACAAAACAAGTACAGAAAACTGAACACCCGTATTTTACGGTATGTTTAAAATATATATACATACATGACTTAACAGAATGTGCCGACTAGGTGAGGCAAGGAAGACTGTTGGTAGGTAATTTATAATTCTCCAGACTGACACACCAATTCCCTAGTTCAAAAGTAAGCTTATGCTTGTACTATGGATAGACATACATAAATACGTTTATAAACATCCATGACTCTAGTACAAATGTCCATGTTCATCACACGAAAACATTTGCCCCTAGCAGGATTCGAACCAGCGACCCTTGGTTTTGTGGCCAGGGTCTCTAACCACTCGACCAATGGGCCAGTCAAGGTAGGTACATTATTTTTGAGTTTTAGACCAACATGGGACAAGCTTAACTTTGTTATATTCAGATTAGTTTATTTTGTACCTATAAGTATGTATAATAACTTAGATTTTTGAACAATATTGGCACAAGATAAGAATAAGAAATACCTACATATACCTATTGTTGTTCTATCACGCCCGTAATCGTAGGCAAAGTTAAAGGGACAGCTAACCCCTTTAAACACTTTCAGCCAAATCAGACTGGGCTGGGTTTTAAGGACAATTGTGAAAAAGTAGTGATGTACCTACATTAGTCGCCTTTTACGACATGCTAGGCAAGGAACACAGTTGGCACATTATTTTTAAGTCCCAGGCCAACATGGGACATTATATATACCTAACCAATGCAATTATAATAAGCGCCTAACTTGCTATTATTGCAATGAAACTTCTCTAAATGAATCCTATTGACAATGAAGCTGTTTTTTGTCTTCAGTAACAATTGGGTACAATTTGGAGTCATGGACAATATTGGTTGGCCACTATCCAAAGCATTTTAATTTAGCTAGTTGATACCTACCGCATCGCGTGTTCAATACTGTTAATGACTTTTATGAATGAATTCCTGATTACCAAACCAAGGAAACGTGTTTAAATTGAGGCATTATGATAACGAGGGTTCGTGCGCAAATACCAATTAAAAATCCAGATAAGCCATTCAAATAATCTGGTTATCAGCGGACCTGGGTCAGTTTCTTTAAAAAGCGGGCTTGGGCCTATTTTATCTTGCACATATGATGATTTGCTCCTTTTTTAACTCACTTTGGATTAGGAAATCATTTATACCCATAGCATCCCCTCTAAATCTATTCTATTCCGACTATTATCTTTTACTAGCAGCGCGCTCCGACTTTGTCCGGGTACCTACCTACATAGTAAAATATTGTCCCGTTGTTCCCGTTACCCTTTTTAATCTCGTCCTTGGGTCTCTAACCTTAAAACTACCTACTTGCATTTGAATTTGGATGTATATTTATACATCAAAGCTTTGATGTATTGTATTTTATAGTTTTTCAATTGATCTTATCCAGTTTTACACTATTTCTTCTCGATCAAATCCAAATAAAACGTGGCACTTAGCAGGTTCCCCGTCTGTCCTACGTGAGATTGCCCGAGATTAATAAATAAATAATGGAACAAACGAGACTATATCACTTACGTACATTGATCTGACTCCGAGATAAGTAGCTTAAGCATTTGTGTTACGGCTATCAGGAACAACAGTGGTATTACAATATACTTAAATGAATTATAACACCCAGACACAGAACAAACACAAGTATTCACCACACGAATGTTTGTCCTGGGTGGGGATCAGACCCACAACTCCTCGCGCATTTGTCACAACAAATGCGCCATCGGGCCAGTCAATCGGCTGGATCTCCTCCACCTTCCCTCTGTAAAGCCTCAAGTAATTAATGAATTCCCCTACACTTAAATTTAGGATATTAGAGATATGTTGACAGTTATCCTACCCTATTCCTATGCGATTCTTAGGAGTGCCTCAAATTAACAAATGCTTAAAATAACTTTTATATAGTTACATTGGAGTGATGTATTGATTGAGAATTATACAAATATATATAATATCGGTATTGAAGTGAGTTGAAACATTTAATGCTGCCACGCTACTTAACAACATTCTATAGGATTTCAAACTATATACACAATTGCAATAACAATTAATGCTTAAATCATTAACCATTGACCAATATTGCTAACCACCGTTTATTACCAATACTGCAACACATCGCTGTCTTACAATATTGTGTTGAAAGTGCTTGGTTTCACTCAATATTTATTATATAAAGTATAAACACTCGTTATATTGTTGTCCGCGAACTCATCCGCGTCACCATAATTCTATTTCTAAAGTAAAAAAAAGCTAGTTGCTTTTTGGGGAAATTCTTTACGGACCATCACCCTACCCGGGGGCAGGGTGGCGTGTGGGACTCCCGGGGATTCTGAATTCGAGGTCCCTGCTCCGGCCAAGATGGTAGTAGCTGGGGTATACCCACCAAAACCCCGCTGTACTCCTCATCGCTCGAGTGGAGGGACGTCATGAGTATGGCTGAACCTTACTACCGCAACGCCCTTCAAAAGTAAAACTAGCTAAAGTTACTGCATATATCTAACACTATCAGTTATCTACCAATAATTTTTTATATAGGTATATAAATATAAAACGACTTAATATAATATCCTTCTAACAGATTACGTTTACGGCGGCCAATCTCAACGAGGATCAGAAATGATAGAACTTTATTGTGTATAAATGTGGGTACATAGTTAGCAGTAGTAATTGCTTTATATGAAGATCACCAAATCCTATTCTTACAGGTGTATACACAGTTAGTATACTACGCAGAAGTTATTGCACTATGCAGAAGTGTCTACGTAAACACAAGTGCACTCTCTCAACTTGAAATCCCTAACTTTTACAGTTCATCTCTTCGTGCTTCGTGGTGAAGACTCGTCGTGTAATTTTATATACTTACTTACGACTAAGATTTTATGAATAACTTTTGGGGAAAATAATACTGCTAATGACTTATTGCTAAAACCAATTTTCAAGACATAATAACATTTAAATAGAATTAAAAAATGAATACAAAAAAATCGAATAAGAATATTTTCACAAAACTCTGTTTACAAAGTTAACGTAGCTTAGACAGTAGGCAGAGAAAAAGAAAAAAAGAAAGATAGCTAGTCAACGATAACCTAAAGAACAATTTTAAGAGAAAAAAAGTATAAAATTTTACAAGAATTTAACTTATACTTACATAATTCTTGTAATATAATTTATTATATTATAACTAATATTAACATACGTATATAAATCTAATGTGCAAATAAACTTAAATTCTAATTATAAATGTTTTATGATTGTGCATATTTGCGTCATAAATTGGAATTTTGATAGTGCATAAAATCCAAAGTCTAATTATAACAAAGATAAACGAAGCTGTTCTTGTTTAAACAAGTACAGTGTGAAGACGTCATACCACACAAATATTTCCACACAAAACAGAGAGGGATGAACACGAATAAGTTATCAACCCAGTGGCGGACTAACCGGGGGCGGAAGGGGCGCCCCGGGACTCTGGTCGGGGGGGCTCATATTATTATCTCTAGGTTCCTGTAATCATCCTAAATCAAACAGTGTAACATCAACCCCCCGTGTAACAAAAAAACAAAATAGTAAAATTTTCGGTAATCGAATAAAAACTATTATTTAAATGTTATTATTATACAAATGGGAGCCGTCTGTTGTTACATACTTAAAAAATCTTTTTTACGTGTCCGTTCGCACCGAGTGCTCATTCCTGTCGTACTCAGTAAATATTGCCTAGTATTGACTTAGATTATTTTTGATAAAGAATTAGTAAATTCTGGCTCACGTCATCATAACAGCACTTACTTACTTAAATTTTCAATAGAGGCGGTATTATTATATGACTTTCGTATAAAATGCCCGAGTCATCGATTTCCATGCACACACGTCGCGCTGTGGTGTTTTTAACGCAGACACTAATCAAATGCTGAGCTTGTGTTCTTCCTTGGTGTTCTATATTTAGTTCCCGTCTTTCGTCATTGTGTTTTGCACATAAAATGGGGAAACTTCATACCATTTCCTAATTTCACTAACTGGTATAAAGTTATTCCATTTTGAACGTTTAAGAACGTAAGTTATAAATATATTAAACATTGAATATTAATAAACGTGATATTGAAATATTCTATATGTTTGTTTTCGAATCATTAATTTTTCATGTTTGTTCTACGTAACTCTCGACTTCTATGGCGTTCTTGGCTATGAATAGTATAGATAGGAATAATAAAGCTTGTACTGAACTAAATAATATAAAATAAATGATATATTTAACCACTATAAGTACATGAAACAAGTGATGATTTAAAGCAATGAGAGTTAAGTAATATAATTTACATGGTGTAATTTGTTAAGTCCCAGTCTCAGGTCCGGGTCGGGACTTAAAAGTAATATGATGACTCGATGGCGCATTCAGTAGTGACCCTGCCCCATGCACCAAGAGTTCGATCTCCACCCAGGTAAAATATTGTCCTCTGACGAGTATGGTTTTTATTACGACGTTTGCGCTTATTAGAAAAAATACTAACCGGAAGCGATGCGCACGCGCCCTACAGTTTTTAGTGTAACTTTATTTAAAGTTTTGACAAGAAATATTTGGTCAAAATATAATGTCGATTCTATTAATGATTCTGTACAAATAATTTTCAAGTTTACTATAAATAAGGTTTAAATTAATTAAAAGGTTAGTTTAAATTATAGGATATAAGTTTATTAAAGCAACACTCTTTTCAAGCAAATTGAGAGAATCACCATGATATCAAAATAGTTATTAAAGATGTATTTATTTCTTGAATTTAAGAGTTATATGAGTTATATATTAGATCTCTCATGACAGCCGTAAGAGATATTGTAACTCATTATTTAACACCTCATTCAATTGACTATTTCACAATGTTCACATCATCTTTAAAGAGTAGGTAATCTGGACTACTGATATCACTACATGGTTTTTGGAAGGTGTGAATAATTAATATATAAGTGCTTTCCAATAGTAATGCTTCAATTCATATCTTGCAATAGTATGATGGTGTATGTGACGACTACAGAAGCGGTAGAGAGAAGCATTGAGTAGTCCAGCCGTAAGAAGTTAGCGAGGTGGAAATTAAGGGGCCGTTCCTGGACCAAACCACGAAGCTCCAGTATTGCTTCTCGCATCATCGGATCTTGAAAATAATAAAAATAACTTTAGTTATGGGCTGTGCAGTATAAATAAAATTCGGAGATTCTTGAAGTGGCGGACTAAGCCTGTTTTGCGCCCCAGGCCTAACCTGGGGCGGCAGAGAGCTGTACGAGGTCCCTAGTAGGGTTACGGGCAGTGTTGCTTGATCAACATTTGGGGTGATGATACACTGTTTGATTTAGGATGATTGCAGAAACTTACAGATAATATGAGGCCCTCTAGGACCAAAGGCCCGGGGCGCACCGCCCCTTCCGCCCCCGGGTTAGTCCGTCACTGGATTCTTGTAAATTCGTTATATGTGCTTCACGTCATTTCCCCGGAGGGGTAGGCAGAGAGCACCCTATCTGTATTTGTGCCATTCTACGTATCTACCTACATATATGCAAATATAGCTGTGTAGTATGTTTATTTATCCTTTAAAACCTGCCTGCCTTTTAAATTACTTAATACCAACGAATACATCATACTGGTAGTTCTGTAGCTTAGAACGTAGGTAGTAGGTACCTAAGTCTAATAATAGGCAAACCGACAATTCATTTCAATTGGTTCTTGGTTACTACATCTGTGCAGTATTGGCAATGTACATAGTACTTGTCAAGCGAAACTATTGTGACAAGTGTGTCACAATAATGATTAAGACTCATGCAAGTCGTCCATGATGAGAATCAAGCCCGTACGTTAGAACTAGTGTACTCTAAATACTTATGTTTTATGATCTCTTAAGGGCTAGTATGCCCAATATATCGAATTCGAAACAATTAATATACTGTATACTTATATTGATACCCAACAATACAAAACAACAGAAAGTTGCCCAAACAGCGCACCACTTTGGGCTGCTTTGTCGAATTAGAGTATTAGAGAATCTCGCAAACGATTATGTGTAAATGAATTTAATCAATGCACGATCCATCAATGTTTTTAAAATTTTATTTAAGTAGGTACGTTACCTATGCGATAGCATTTCATCTCAACATTTGATTAGGGTCTGCATTAAAAACACCACAGCGCGACGTGTGTGCATGGATATCGATGACTCGGGCATTTTATACGAAAGTCATATAATAATACCGCCTCTATTGAAAATTTAAGTAAATAAATGTGCTAGTGTGAATAATATATCTAATAATATTTATCTACTTATCTACATAGTGTAGGTACTTACCAGGTTTTTTGTTTAATAGCAGATGATCAGTTATACTGATAATTCGATCCGTTTGTTGGTAGACTTTCTGGCAATGGCTTACTAAGCTTATAAGGATTAACATGCACGTTAGGAGGCGAGATGTCGTTGATACAACCGGAAAGTAATAGTAATCGGATTGGCGCATGGTGTGCTGCAAATAATAAAGTTATATCAGGTTCATTAGGTATAGAGCAATTAATTGGGAACAAGCCTTATTGTTAAACTTTATGGTGACCGGCCCACTGGCACCTGTGTATGAAAACTCCGTCTCGATAAATGTCACTCAGTTGTACACGTGGGCGTTTTTGGTGATCAGCGCAATCCGAGTATCTCAGATTTCAGGTTTCAAGATCAATTTCGAAATCTGCCAATAGATATATACTTCAGTAGCGAATTTTGCGTTTGGAGACAGGCAGAATTCGTGTGTGTTATCCTATGATTTTACCTACCATTTACAATAATCTTAAGGGAGGGCAGGATTGACTACTTTTGCATTCTCCCCTCACCCCTTTGCATTTACTTACCTGTGATCCAGTGAGAATTCTAACTGCTAGATTCGAAAACCGCACCATATCAATTAAAAGGCTTAAACAATTTAGTAAGATCTGAAAAAAAAACAAGCTTTCAACACCATATATCTCGATGCTTTCAACATACTCTGAAATGTGAGTGACATGTCATGTTACTGACTATAATGCGAGAATACAAGAAAACCTTTATAATGTATTATAAGAAGACTGAAGGACAACAAGGAGTGTATTGTACTGGTCGACTATTTTGTTTGTCTGTGCTATGGTAATGAAGACGATAATATAATAATAATTTGAATGTCCATTTTTTCTGACTTCTTTAAGAACACATATTGTTTGTTGTTCGTATTACATTCGTACGACTTACGAACAATATCTCCAAAAAGTTTGAAACCTACGTAGTAAATAAGGGGATATCGAAATGTTATCTCAGCATATACTTAAACTGAGCCGCGAGCTAAATATTTATAAAAATTGTTGTTGGGAGAAGTTTTCCCTCTTAGGATACCTTATTTTAGGGGAAGAGGACGGGTCAAATTCAATTTTTATCCTCTAAAATAACTCGGCCTCTCTCTTTTTCGTCGAAGTTCCTATGTCTGAAGCCTTGCTGAGTAATGTTATCAGTCCAGATATTTAATTTTTCGATACACCACACTCGTTATTATCAATATAATTGTGCGTCAGCTGCAATATTTAACACAACAATGTTTGTATCAGCATAGCGACCGAATCTATGACTTGATTTGTATATTGTTTCTACGGGCGTTGCTTCTGTAGCTATATCAGTATACAGGGCCCGATCAAATGAAGTATCTAAAGCTTCTAAACAAAACTCTGAAAGTAAACTACCTAGGATAACAATGTGATTTTGAGTGTTTATCAACATTCAATACGGGGTTCACGTAGTGTCTTTGGACATTTCCCAAATAGCGTGCATTTACTGTAGAATTGTTTGGCGCTATATATCTACTTACTAATACATTATTATTTCATTACTGTCCCACAAACAATGACATTTCTACTTAAGTGAACCCCATCCTGTAGATAAAAATTTAAGTAGATTACCTTAACATTTTAATTACCTACCTCTATGCTATATATTGTATCTATTTATGCTTGAATAAATTTTCGCCTTTGAAAACAACCATCTTGATTGACACATACATACATACAATCACGTTTGTGATCCCCGAAGGTATAGGCAGAGTTCAAGGAGCAAAAAAGCTCCTTAAACCTTATTTAGCCGAAAATCGAGTTGGGTTACATGGAAAATTGTGCAAAATAGTGACAAAAGGCTAGCTCATCGCCTACATAATCTCACACATACCAATAGGTACACCATTTGTCGCTTTTTTCGACGTGCTATGCTATATAGTTAGGTCAGGGGAACAAAACAACTAGAAAAGAGCTATCCTATATGTTACATTAATATCTTTAAGTGTACCAAATTACAGACAATTCTGTTCAGCCATCAAAGTCTATTACTTAATCATTCAAACTTTCACATTAATATTATTATAAGTGAAGCGAAGGACGTTTTGAAATAAATTACAACGTAATTGTTTTGCATGTTAGTCATGATGACTGGACAATAATACTGTGTTTGGTCATCATGACTACCAAATACTTATCAGTAGATAGGTCGTAGTCTATCTTTAAATTTCTACACTAAATTATTTTATATTTATAAGCCTGGCTTAGATAAGGTGATAAAATCATATCTACGCAAGGACTAATTAGACATCGAAAAAAAAAAAATATTTGAAATGTTACATGTGACATGGTCATTTTAAAGAAAGAAAACACTGTTGTGGAATTTAACAGCGAAGTACCCTTTCAGTTTAATTCCAAATAAAAATAATATTTAGGTTTAGGTACTTATATATACATACAAAACATGGCCTGCCAAATCTTACGCCGTACAGGTCTAAGCTTCTTTTAGACAAGATATTAGGTGCATTCTCGAATTTGATAACAATCTAGCAAACAGGAGCAGATCCAGAGGGGGGCTAAACGGCTCAAGCCTTCCAAAAAAATATGTAAAATTATCTATAGGTATGCTAAAGTACTTAAAACTTTCGTTCAACCCTGAACCCTGCATCCCTCACTGCTGCATTATAAAATGTTAGATCTCCCTACCCTGATTCCGAACATCTGGTTAATAAAGTCGCATTGTTCTGTTAGCAGGAGGTAACACCTACTAAGCCATCTTATTTCATGGCAATTGTTGGTGGCACAATTTTTTAGTGTTTCTCGTTCTTTGATTCTCAATTTGGTGTTAGTATAAAGCCAGTTTTTGTTCTGCAAAGAGTCACAGGGCAATCCCGGTTGCGTTTCAGTAGATGTGTAGTAGCTTTGAACTAAATCACCAATAATTCGCAATCGTACTTCAATATGCATAGTCTGCGAGGTCAAGTCTAAATTATTGAGAACTTTCACGAAAAAATATAAATAGGCTATGGAATATACACTTGGAATCAACCACCCGAAGATTATGACCCAAGCTGCGAAGTCTAATGCCGAGGTTATCAACCATATTAAAGTGGTTAACGTAACTAGCTTGACAAGTCTCTTTCTGATTGTTACGCAGCTGCCAGTACCGATTATCTGATCAATGGCTGTGTAGTGCATGACATATTCGCGAAAATATCGCCTGCCGAACTGGTGGACGTAGTATAAGTCAACAACATATTGGCAGTAGTCATAAACTGTTTGAACGTAATCCGTTATTCTCACAGAAATATTCAGATCATTGCTTAAATATTGAATTTTGTAGTACATGACAAACATTGACAAAGAACCAAACATAACTCCCATTAATATATTACGACAACAAGACGATGATCTTTCGAATTCCCGTTGCACATTGTAACTCAAACCAAATATCTTGAGTAAATATGTTACTGGTGTTAGAGTTTTGCACGTGTTCGCACCAAAATCGTTTACTTTTGTTTTTTTCGGATAACCCACTTGCATTTTAGGAACTAGGTAATGGTCGTTTGCTCTATATGAACTCTACTGAAACGATGAATAGAAACTGACACCTAAGTATAATTAACATGAGTGTTTTACGGCGACAACAAAAATGAATTCTTAATGTGCCATCGCGTTTCTGTTTTGTTAGAGCTTTTAATTAATTAATTTTTGTGTGATGAATTGGTTACCTAATGACGGACGCGCGATTCACGCTATGGATATCACCATGTAGCATGATTTCAACGATCAATAAGCATTCATAAATTGTCACAAGTCAGGTAAGGATCTAGGTACTCACATCTAGTGGGGTCACAAAAGGGACGACCTCCACAATAAATGTCTGGGTTATACGATAGGTACACCACGGACTAGTAAAAAAAGAAGGACTCCGCGCCACTAACTAGGCGTTGAAGCTCGAACTTGACACGCAACTTACGTCACACATCGACATAATATGCGCTCCAAATGACAGATATCCAATATTTGGTATCCATATGTATCTCACTTACACATGCATAAACGTGGCTTCACGCTGTAGTATGGCAGCGTGGAGGGCTTCTTTTTTTACTACTTCGTGAGGTACACACAGAAAATAAATAATAAAAAAATTCTCCAGACTGACACACCAACTCCCTAGTTGCAAACTAAGCATAAGCTTGTGCTATGGATACTAGGTGAACGGATAGACATAGGTATTTAAATACCTACATTTCTAAGCATCCATGACTCGAGTACAAATGTCCATCCTACATCAAACGAAACATTTGCTCATTGCGGGATCTGAACCTGCGACCCTTGGTTGCATGGCCAAAGTTTCTAACCACTCGACCAATGGTCCAGTCAAAATAACTTATTTGAAATAATTATTAAGTAATTATTCACTACATAAGTGTCATTTCTGGTCTGACTAGGCTTGGGTAAAATAAATCTAAATATTATTTTTCGATATATCGATTTTCGATATTTATTTTCGGATATCAAATCCGATATATTTTTACCCGACTAAGTACGTTAACATCTCTGTTTAAGCTACGGGTTTTTTTTTGTTTTTTCTTTTGCTTATTGTCTGTTCTTGATCGTTCGAATAAAAAATTGTCTCTTCGTTTAAATAATATATTTTATAGATAACGGGTTCTTGGGCAAAAAATATCGATATATCGATATGTTGTTGTCGATATATATAGATATGTTCTATCAATTTGCCCATCCTTTGTGACTCTGTCCCATGGACCTAATAGGTCCATGATCTGTCCCTCTGAGTACTAAAACTGTAAATATGTAAAGTGGAATGATACTACGCAAAGGCGCCATATTTATGTCTCACACAAATTGGGCTTTACTTTTTCGTAGATATGCCATCTCCATTGGTTTCAGTACTCAGAGAATAAGCTAAAAATAAAGTTTCAACTCTAGCCTTTAGTATAATAAGTCCATGACTAGCTTCAAAAATGACGAACTTTCCATAAAAATTGTCAACCCTTTAGAAGGTACTTAGTCTATGTCATGTATATTGCACAAAAGTGTATAAATTGCATTGCCAACATTACACTCCGAAATCCAAAGCTTGGTAAAAAAAAGTAACTGTCATCGTCCTCCTGTCATATGTGCTGTCATTTAATGCAATCGAAAACACGTCTGTGATCGAAAATAATTTGTTGTCCCTCGTTTGTTGCGTTATTTACAATGCTTCAAATGATTTACTTTTATAATGTTTTGATGCTTTGATTTTGATCAAAGTTGCCTCATACTATTTTATGTTTTGAATTGAAACTATCGTTAAAGAAATACATTAGATCACGCTACGGTAAGTCAGCTTTTTAAATTATAATAAACACTTGCTTGGCATTTCTTAGTATCTTTATTTAGTTATTATTTATATATCTGAATTAATTAAATGGTTTATTTGATTAGAAATATAAGTAATTAATCCAAACTTTATCTAGTATGTAACCGTTTTATTTCTCTGACCCATATTTATGTCCACTTAATGCTGGCTTTAAACTATACTTATGCAAAAAAAAAATTGTTTTTATAAATAGTATTTATAAACCGTACTTTCATTAAATAACGTTCCAAGAAATGTATTCACAAAAACTAACTAATTAACTTGGTGCAGCAACCCAAAGTGAGTCTTGACAAAAACATGTTTTATTAATTATATTGCTTTTCAAATTTCAGGTATATAGTACACAATGGGTGGTTCACGCTGTACATATCGAAACTGCTCAGTCAGATCTGATGGTGTGGTCCACATGTTCCACTACCCAGTGTATGATAAAATAAGATGTCATCAGTGGCTTGTTAATGCACATCGTTTAGATTTCTTAAATCTGAAACTTTCACAACTCCGAAATAGAGTGGTCTGTCAGCATCACTTTAAAAACGAATGCTTTATGAACTATTTAGTAAGTATATACAATATCACACCTATTAGGTAACTAAGAAAAGAACTGGTAGCTCAATGGTAAGGACATGCACTTATTCGGGGTATTGCGAGGGGTCCTGGTTCAACCTGAGCATGCCTCGCATTTCAAATCTATGTACAAATTTATCCAACTTCTCTGGCAGTGTAGGAAAACAGTGAGTAAGTCTGTACATTTTTATAACTAGTTGGTCTGAGATCTCTAGGATTATGGTCTAAATCAGCTATACTCCTCCTGCAATGGCTATCTAAATAAACCATAAATACCTAAGCATGGCACAAAACGCTATGAAAATAAATAATATAATTAAGAGTATGTGCTTTTGAGGGTTCTATTCTCAAAGAATATAAAAAACCTTTGTTATAGTGCCCCTATTAAAATGATGCTGTGAAATATTGTAAGGTTCTCTGTATTCTCTCAGTCTTCAGTATTTCTTGTTAAATATTATATTATGCTATGACTTCATTAATATGAGTTTATTGCTCTAGTATTGTTTTTGAAGCATTACACCTTGTACTTGATTCATATTCTTTTTCTTAACAATTATGTGGTTTATTTCAGAAAGATAAACTTACCTTTGATGCAATACCTACTGAGGATGGACCCAATTGTGATACTACTACAGACAATGCGCTGCCAGTTGATCAAATAGCTAAAGCCTACTCAGCTGCCTTGAATGATGTGGATGAAACTGACAAGTATTTAAAAAAAACTTTAATGGTCAATCCTTCAATGGTGTATGCAGATTATTTGACAAATGGAGATGTGTGGGAGAAGCAATCTTTGAATGAAACAATATGGAATAATATGGTCATTACGAAAAAAGAACACAATGAGGACAGTAAAGTTTCTGATATGTGGGGTGAGAGTAATGAAAATCAAGCTAATAATAAATGTCGGACTCCATTGATAACATTAACTGATCTCATTGGAGATACCAATAATACTAAAATTACTGAATTTGAGAATCCTCTTTTAGCAAACATCAATTTCAATCAGAATAAAGATGTTGGAGATCATAATAATAAAATAAAATCTTATAAAAAAAGTCATCAGGTGTCCAATAATAATGCTTCCAAACAAGATTTAAGTACCTTAATTATTAACCAAGAACCCACAGATGTAAACATAGAACAACATTTTTTATTTCCTCAAACAAATTTGGATAATCTACTTGTAAGCCAAAAAAGCAATAATAATGCCACTGTCAATTGTGATATAGATATTGTGGATCAAAATAATGGAATTAAATTTTATAAAAAAAATAGAAGTATTCAGAAGTTAAAAAACAAAACTGTAAATCATGATTTAAATAATATCCTTAGTAACCAGGAGATTACACATGTAGTTTTAAATCAAGAGACCAATAATTGTATACATTCTGCACAAAATGTCGATAATTCACACGCAAGCCAAAGAAATAATAACATAATTGTTAATTTTGATAATTTTGTAGAATCTAATAATATCAAAATAGAAAAGAAACACAATATTTCAGATCAAACTATACAGACAACAGTACATAAAAACAAAATACCACAAACTAGACAATCATTGGAAATAGTTACAACTACAAATGATTATTGTGCTATTATTGAAAATCCGAGTGAATTGGCAATGCAGGCAAAATCAGCTAAAATAGATAAACCTGATGACGACATTAATAATTATATGAGCATACATCAGTGGAAAGCGAACCAGGTCCAAAAAGAACAAAAAGAATCAATTTTAAGAAAAAAACCAAAGGTCACAATACTGTCGGAGAAAACAATTTCAGACCCAGTATTAGTCAAAGGCCAGCTAGAGCCTATGTCACCATCTGCATTCATTCATGTTCTTAAACATAAAACTAAAAAGCCCACTCCTAATTTACAAATTAAACTCGAAAATAAGGAAGTAAGCACTACGGAAACAAAGACCAATGAAAATGTTCCACCAATAAAAGATGTGATGCGCCAAAAAGATAATATTGATCCTTCAAACATTAAAAAGAACAGCAAACCTAATGAAGGTTTAGTTAAACCTTTTGTTAATAAACTCAAAATAGCACCGGAAAGAGTTGCTGCCATAGAAAAGAAGAGGAATTTTAATAAGAGGTTAATAGACATTATAGAGATCTGTTTAGATAAACTAGAAGATCAGGATAAATCAAACGAAGAAGCTAAAGTTACTGATGCTTTAAAAGTAAGAACTCCAAAAACGGGAAGTCCGAAAGACAAAGCTAATAGTTTAAAACAAAACATTGGAACCTATTTATCAAAACAAGCAGAATTGCCGAGTACCCATGAATATATGATGAAATTTTTAGAAACTAGAATGAAAAAAATGGAGGACACTTTATTGAATAAAATAGATCAAAATTCTCAAAGAATTATTGAACTGAAAAAATCTATTTCACAATCGCCTACAGCTAGGAAAGCCACTAGTACCCAAACTGCTCATGATCAAGAGTCATATAAGAAGGAACTTTACAAGGAAATATCAAAATTCTTAAGCCCAGATGCTAACAGTTTAATTTATGAAGAACTGTTTATTAATAAATATAGTCACAAATTATCAAATCAGCCTTCACCTAAAAAGCGAAAACGTAGATGATTTAGCTAGGTATAATTTGAGTGTACTTCTGTATAATTTAATATTTATTATATTTATATTAAGACTAGCTTTATACATAATAATATTAGTGTAAAATATAATAAGGAATTAAATAAAACATGATTACACTTTGACAAGAGTTTTTCCAGTGTTTACTCCTTTAAACATTCCAATGAATGCATCTACTGCTGTTTCGAAACCATCGTAAATGTGTTCTGGGTATTTAAGTTTTTCTTCTGTTGCCCATTGTAAATTTTGTCGGATGCCTTCCATAGTACGATCAGCGAATCTATTTACCTGAAACCCTTCAATTTTCAGCTGTTTGCTGACGATTAACGGTTGAACCACTGTGGCTAAAATAGACAAAAAATGTGTTTATATAGTATCATAATCATAATATGTACCAATATACTAGAGTGATGTTCTGTTTTAATGGTTTGGTTTTTTACCTTTACGCTTTTCTGGATCAGTTTCATTGTACGCAGAAATAGCACCGCAAACAGCGATTCTGCCAAAATTATTCATTTTTGTCATTATGGTGCTACTTATTTCTCCGCCAACATTATCAAAGTAGCAGTCTACCCCATTCGGGGCCTTGTCCTCTAGAAATTGTTGAATATCAACGGTTTTGTAATTGCCAGCTGCATCAAAGCCTAGATCTTTTACTAACCATTCACATTTTTCATCTGTGCCCGCGAAACCGATTACGCGGCAACCTGTAATTTAAACTTTATTATTTAGTTGGCATTGTATTCTGTCATGGTGATATTTTTCATATATAAAAAACATGTATGTACATTTCAATAAAACTACGCTTAGTCCAGAAAGTCTATTCCTAGTTTAACATTACAAAATTTAAGAAAACATCGATGTAGTTGCCCATCGCGTTTAGGATTTTGCTACTCATTGTCTGTGTAGAGAATCCTAAATGCCACATAATTGTATTATTCCAGATATATGTGTTATCTAGAGGATCTACATACTTATATACATAAATAACATCGCGCTCATACTTTTTAATTGGTGTCAATGTTTAGTAGTTCACCCACCCAATATTTTAGCGATTTGTCCGACATGTGAGCCCACAGCGCCCGCCGCCCCGGACACGACAACTGTTTCTCCTGCCTTGGGCCTGCAGATTTCAGTGAAGCCGAAGTAAGCAGTATTACTGAAACAAAAAAATATCCAAATACGTGGTAGCTCTTTGAAATGTTTTGTTTCTTTTTATTGGAATTTAATTTGATTGAGTTATGCCTACCTAGGTAGGTACAATATTGAAATCTGAAATGACTTACCCCACCCTACCACATACACCAAGCCCTAACGATATTGGCAGCTGGCCAAAATCTGGTAAGGCGTATAAATACGGTTTCTGGTTGCATAGCTTTGCATTTTCTGGATTCACAACAGTGTGCGTTCGCCAGCCAAAATGGCCCATCACCCACGTTCCAGTCGGGTAGTTAGGATTTCTGCTTTCTACTACCCTGAGGATTAAAATAAATATAATTCTAAAATGTATATGTACACACATCACTTATTTTAATATGTAAAAAAAAAAATTCAGTCGAATTGAGAACCTCCTCCTTTTTTTTTGAAATCGGTTAAAAAAAGTTCTCATTAGGTAGTTAGGTAGGTAAAAGCATATCAAAAGTACTTATAAAGGCTGTCACGACGAGGTACTTACCTACTCGCATTTGGCTCCTTTATTATTAACATAAGTAATGATTGAAATTGTAAATACCTATTCTTAATAAATATGTAATATTGTTAATAGATATATCAATTGTAGGCTTGAAGGTATTTATGTATGTGGTTAATATCAAGTAGCTGTACCTAAATATTTATAAAATATCATGAAGGACTAGAAAAAAAAGAAAGACTCCGCGCCACTAACTAGACATTGAAGCTCCTCAGGCAGGTGCTCCACCTTGACACGCAACTTACGTCACGCATTGACATAATAAGAGCTCCAAATGACATATCCGATATCTGGTATCCTTAAGTATCTCACTCACACATGCATAAACGTGGCTTCACGCTATAGTATGATAGCGTGGAGTCCTTCTTTTTTTACTAGTCCGTGGTGGGAAGGTATTTCGTGACGTGGGCAATGTGTATTTACATACTTTGCTACTTGGCCGCCAATCATGTCACAGGGGTAGATGTTACCGAGTTTCATCCGTTGATACGGATCCATACTAATGTAAGCCGCTTCTGCCAAAAATTCTGGGTAAAAAAAACATTTTTATGTGAATATTCGGCGCGAGACTGATAAAAAAATAAGACAATAATGTTCAGTACATTTTTAAAAACAGGATAGCAATTCAAATAGTGAAACGTATATTCTTCTTTTGTTTTTGCTTGTACATAACCTTACTTTTGTAATGCTGTCAGGCAATTTTAGCAAATAAATTATGAGAGAACTTATTTTAATTTATAGTAAAGTGATACATACATATATTGTTTATTTTTGTATTATCTAGGATATACTTACGATTAATTGCAACTGCATTATTTATAAATTCCCTGATCTAACTAATCAAAAATGTAATATTATTTGTTGCTTACCATTTTCTTGTATAGAAGGTAATTCTTCTTCTTCTATTTTAAAATCACTCTCTTTAGGTTCTCCCACAAATGGAGAGAGTACCACATATTTCTTTGCCACCACCATGTTCTGTCCAAAGTAAACTTATGACTGTTTTGGTCTTTGGGCCTCTTAGTAGATCGAAAACAGGATTTGTTATCTGTTAATATTTGTAACGCGCGAGTTTCAAATATTTCTTCAATTTACAGTGTGTAATTTAAAAGTACTCTAACTTATTCTGCTTCCTTACAGCTACTAAATCTACTAGATATGCTATGTTATGTATGTTTTTAGTGTTAGATGATAAAAATAGTGATAAGTGGTAAGAACATAAAGTGGTTGACGAGTGCTCTAAAATAAGATATAATAATAGATAACGAGTGAAGTGTAGGTAGGTATGTGTCTTTTCTTTGCTAAGAATGTGCACTTGTGCAGATTTAGATGTATTTTTTAATGAAAGGTTTCATCTTTACCGCCTTTATTAAAATAAGTAGTACATATCATTCGAAATTAGTTACTTAAGTATTATTGAATTTATTAATGTCATGTCTGTATATTATAATTATTAGGAAGCAAATAATACGAAGATCGTTTATTGTAATATCATGAAATACCTACAACATGAATCTAACAGAACCAATACCTAATAAGCCAAAACAGTTTTAGCCCGGGCCTTCATATCCGCAGTCTGCCCTGATTTTGAGTCAATGGTACAAGTTTAATAAAACTTGTGACAGTAATTAAAGAGGTTCTGTATTGAGGAATGTCACAGGATATCGCAGAGATTACACTTTACCTAGATGACAATGTTTGTCATTATTGAATTTATTTTAGTTGATGTTTTTCCCTATAATTATTTAAATAATATTAAATGTAGGTGTAACGAAATGTGTATTGAAAATAAAAAGTCAAAAAATATGTTTTAATATTCCTCAACGAAATAAAATATTTGATAAAATGGTGAAATTTGCGAAAGCTAATGATGTCCAAAACAGGTATTGAATGCATGCTAGTACTATATTTACCCGTATTATATTTACAATACAAAGTAACAATGTTGGCGCATAATGGAATATTGCTAATATATTTTGTAAGGCGTTTCTTTAATTTTTGCCTTATGTAAAAGTACCAAATCAAGAACTGTGGTTGATAGTTAAGTATATGGGGAAATGACAAAAATACACATTAGGTAATTGAGATTGTTCACAAAGATGAAACAGAGATTCGGCGATATTATTAGATAATATAAGATACTAACTAACTAACTCTACTATCTAACTAACTAACTAACTAAACTTCACGCCACTTCCCTAGCGGGGTAGGCAGATATAATAAGATATGCATTGTATTTGGCTCTTTGGTCTCAACTTAATTTTTCAGGCATGATGTCAAGGATAAAACCAATGACACGGCTCCAAGTATATCTTACTTTACCCTGGTAAGCCTATTTTTATTAAAAACTTATATGCCTTATTTGCCATCTATATCTGTTAACTTCACATTTTTCCATCTAACCCACCCCATTGTACCATGTTGGTCAGGGACTTAAAAATAATGTGCCAACTGTGTTTCTTGCCTAATATGTCATAAAAGGCGACTAATGGTATATGGGGTTTTGGGTAGGTGATTGTGTAGGCGACGAGCTAGCCACTTGTCACTACTTTTTCACAATTTTCCATCTAACCCAGCCCAGTTTTGTTTCTGGCTGAATGTGGTTAAAGGGGCCTGCTGCCTCTTTGACTCTGCCTACCCCTTCGAGGATTATGGGCGTTATGTTATGTATGTATGTATCTATATCTGTTAGGTACTAGACTTGAAACTTTTATGTTGTTCAAAGTCTGATTACAGTTAAATGCAGTTGATGTCAGTAACTAATACATTTTTATGTTTTTCAAAGTTTGATATCCGTAAAATCCTTGTCTGCTGGTTAGTTTAGTAAATAAAAAAACGCGTGCCAAGGTCTATTACTGTAAGAACCTATCAATAATATTGTATTGCCCCCTCCCTGGACCAAAAGCTGCATACGCGCATAATAAAATATAATAAATATATAAATAATAAATATCCAACTACATCACATACATTGATCTGACTCCGAGGTAAGTAGCTTAAGCACTTGTGTTACGGATGTCAGAATCAACAGAGGTATCTATTATATATAAATTACAAATATATACTTAAATATTGGATATTAACACCCAGACACAAAACAAGCACAAGTATTAATCATACGAATGTTTGTCCTGGGTGGGAATCGAACCCACAACTCTTGGCGCATGAGGCAGAGTCTCTACCGAATGCGCCATCGAGCCAGTCATATAATTATTTATTATTATCCATTCCAGTTTAGATATGCGACCAAATGGGATCGGGTATTGATTGCCGTGGCTCTGTTAGCTACTGTGATTGCGGGAATGACGTTGCCGTATGCAATAACCCTAGTGGCCAACGTATTCCAAAACATGATTTCATATGCCAAATCAGCGCAAGCTGGTACTCAAGTTGATGCAGACTTCCTTAGGTCCATGCATGCCTTTGGGGTGCATTATTCTTGTGTTGGTCTTGTCTTATTCATGGGTGGATACTTGGGAACGGCTTTTATGAAAATTACAGCACTGAATCAGGTTTGTTCTCTTGTAAAGTTTTGCTGTAAGATATGTATTTCATTTGCAGTAGCTGTATGGTCTGCTTTTAGATAATAAGTTTGAATGTACCTACCTTTGTCTAAAGTTACACTGATATTTGAAAATAAATTTACCGTTTATGGTGTTGTGTTGTAACGATAATACCTACTTACGTAAGGATAATTTTATTTCAGATATTTAAACTAAGACAAGATTATTTAAGGTGCGCATTAAATCAAGATTTTGCTTATTTTGATCTGCATCAGACTGGCGATTTTGCATCAAAAATGGCAGAGTTTAGTATATCTTTTGTATCTAAGTTTAGATAGCGCAGAAATTGCCATTTTGCCGGTTAGTTTAGTTATAATTAGCATGAAAATCTTAAATCTACACTACCAGGAGTCGTAAGCAACTGAAACTGCTATGTTAACGTAATCCGAAATATGGTCATTAATTTTCCATATTTTCAGAATTGCAAAGAGAGCGGTGGTAGCTCAATGGTAAGGACACGCGCCTCATAACCGAGGAGTGCGGGTTCAAACCCGGGCATGTACCTCTGGATTTTTCAAATCTATGTACGTATTTATACCACTAGCTCGACGGTGAGGGAAAACATCGTGATGAAACCTGCAAATTCAAACCACTTTGGATTTGTAACCATGATTCAAAAATTGTCTGGTTCCCCTATCTTAGGGTTACGAAGGTCAGTCGTCAATTACCAGACTAAATCCTGGATCATGGTCTAAGCGCACCCCGTCTAAGCACGGGACATAATGCTAGGAAGATGATGATTTTCAGAATTGCAAATATTTGCTTTGACTTAGACTTACATTTAAGTTGGTAAGGAACAACTTCTCGGTAAACAAATGTTTATGGTCCATGAATTTTTCCGTGTTTTATAATTATAAATACTAGCTTTTGCCCGCGGCTTTGCTCGCTTTGTGTTATTCTAATGTATATGCTATACTATTGTGAAGTTTCATTAAAATCTATGCATTAGGTACTTTTTGCGTGAAAGAGTAACAAACATCCACACATCCATCCATCAATACAAACTTTCGAGTTTAAAATATTAGTAAGATAATTCGTAGATGGCAAGTCTTTTCAAATTGTGATTAAATGTTTTAGTGATGTGGTTAAGGTGGAAGAAGGAATCGGCGACAAGGTGTCTTCGTGCGCTTATAACCTGACGATAGCCGTCGGCTGCGTGGTGATGGCCATGCTCAAGGGCTGGAAGCTGGCCTTGTTGTGCCTCACCACTACTCCCGTCACCTTTATGTTGGTGGGCCTCACTGGTAAGGTGTGTTATTTGAACACATACTTTTAGTAAAGTATATTACAATTTAACTGGATTACTCTGATATAATGGAATTAATGGAATATCCTATACAGACATACGCGACTTAAGATGGAGCGTTTCGCTAACCAACCTAAAATAAAAAGTTACAAACTTTGGTCTCAATGTCAGATTTCTCTTATTCTGTATTCAAAAATATATTGCACCTAATTCCATTTTGTAAAAGTCTTTTTATATCTAGCTATGAGTAACTGCTTAGCCTTGCGTCCAAGTTTAATACTTACTCAACAAGTTAGTTTACTTAAATGAATGGTTGGTCGTATTCGGATTGTGACCGCATGACTAAATCCCGATTGAATAAGACTACACGTGCCGTGCCTATATTGATGCTAAAATGAAACTTTAACGTCAGCTAGGGTTGCCATCTCTAAACTTTGGCAACCAGGACAAGACGCGTGAAAACCCAGGATTTTAGAGCCCAGAATCCGGACAAGTCACAGGTTTTTAAACATTAGTCGGTGTAATAAAAAACAGTCGAAAATTATGTTGAATTTACCGAGTCAGGTCGTCGGTTGATCGCGGCGTGCGGGCACGGTGCGTGTGGCGCGGGCGGCCAAAGACTTTAAATTTTTGAGCCCGGACTACAAATGAAGCCCCGCCCCGCCCCGCTCCGCGGATGCCCTCTTAACTAGGACATATCCGGGGAAAACAGGACGGATGGCAATCCTAACGTCAGCTAACAAAGCTTTGCAGTGTCCGATTATTGTAAAGGAACGCTTTGGTACACACCAGACGAATTGGATTATGGTTACTTGGCGGATGTTACATGAATTTGCATGTATTTTCACGATTTTTTAATCACTAAGTGGTATAGATTCATATACCATCCATACAAAGATTTTAAGAAAATATTTTGAAGATATGCCTGTGACGACGTGCGTAGTAATCCATTAAGCTGTTATTGCTTCTTGAGTCAGATAGCCAATCGCCTCAGTAAACGAGAGGCGGAAGCGTCAGGTCGTGCGAGTGCCATAGCTGAGGAGGTGCTGGGCTCCATACGCACTGTGTACGCCTTCAGCGGTCAAAAGAAAGAGCTGAGTCGGTACCAGGAGCCCTTGGCTGAAGCACGCCGCGTCAACATCAAGAAAGGTGTATGGTACTTCTTGTCCTTGGATCTGTTATTTAAGTTTTGTAGATTTCGTTTTAGCACACATATGATGTGCCAACATTCCTGCAATACCCAAAGGGGTAGGCAGATTTTAAGGAGCAGCAAGTTCCTAGCTATAATCATGGTTGTATTAGCGGTTCGACGAAAATTCAGATGCGAACTTAAGGACGATTTATTGCGTGTATGTTTGCCGAGAATCTATCTGGGGTCCCAATTACAAGCTTGTTCTAATTATGAACTTAGCAGATATGACACCATGCTAAGTTTTTAGTTTCTATGTATAAATTACTTCATATTTCGTTTCAGAGTTTTTCACAGGATTGTCAATGGGGTTGTTATTTTTCTGCGTATTTTGCTCCTATGCTCTATCCTTCTACATCGGCATATTTTTAGTCATCAACGATCCCAGCCATTACAATGCCGATGTCATGTTTTCGGTAAGTAGGATATGCCCACAGCATTATGTTAGTAAAAGTCCCGATCACCACAATCGATATGGAGACTACATATACCTACCTAAAGGGCCGGCTTTATCGCTACCGGCGCCTAGGGCGATATTTATATGGCGCTCGTTGATGCGCCACAAAATGAGATTTAAAGATTGAACGTTTCTTATGTCTGACATCCTGATGGATAGTGCCAGGAACCTACATAAAAGCGTGAACTTGCCCTGGTTAGATCTATAGCGATTAATTACCAAACAAAACGATCAGCTTTGAGTCTTTGAAGTCTCTTCCTTTAGGTCTAGCGCCCCATCATATCTTTAAGATTGAGCTCAAAAGATGGTTGGTAAAAAACGTATTTTATAATTTAAATGAATATTTTGGTACGAAACACGATTAATAGGTTTAATAAAACTTTTTAATATTGCATGCCCGGGAGGGGTAACTGTTGAAACCCATTTTGTATTATCATCTGCAATTTGTAACACAGTTTTGGCAATAAATCCTATTCTATTCTATTCTATTCGCCCTAGGCAGCCGCCCAGGTCCCCCACATCTAAACCCGATACTGCCCACATAGAACTAGATAAGTCACTATTCACTATATTGCAGGTGTTCTTCGGTATAATGACTGCTCTAGGCAACTTCGGCATGGTCGGAGCTCTGATGAGCACCTTCGGGTCGGCTCGCGGCGCCGGCGCACAGATATTCCGGCTTCTAGATAATGTCCCTTCGATCAACCCTTTGCAAGACCGCGGCCTCAAGCCCGAGACGTGTGAAGGGAATGTTGAATTGAATAACGTTGTGTTCTACTATCCGTCCAGGCCTGACGTGGCTGTTAGTATTTGAATGTAACCTGCAACTTTTTTTGAATTAAACACCATTCACTTTTAAAGTCATAGAGGTAAAAAGAAAATGTATTTTCTAATGCGCGTTAAATTATACCTACCTACATGAATTAATCAAGGTTTTGTGAAGCGCTCTTTCATCACTATTAACTTACTTTAGTATTTTTCCGCCTATCATGTTGATAGGGCTCTTAGTCTGCGGTTTTTTGTATGTAGATGAAAAGTTTCCTATGGACTTTCTCACGTTTTTCTGTCGTAACATGGAGATATTTCCATAACATAACATAACAATATCACGCCCGTAATCCCCGAAGGGGTAGGCAGAGTCAAAGGGGCAGCAGTCCCCTTCAACCACATTCAGCCAAAATTAAAACTGTGCTAGGTGAGATGGAAAATTGTGAAAAAGTTGTGACAAGTGGCTAGCTTGTCGCCTACCCAATCACATACCCAAAACCATTAGTCACCTTTTACGACATGCTAGGCAAAAAAAAAGTTGGCAAATTCTTTTATAGTCCCAGACCAACACGGAGATATTTCCGCTATTTATTATATTGCATTTTTAGTTTAGTTGTAAAGTGCCTACTTTGTTAAGCCTATTCCTAAAACTATTCTTTGTTGTAAGGACTCAACATGTTAAGGGGTGTGTCAACTTATAATAATTGGCATTATTTTGCATAGGTGCTGAAAGGAGTAAGCTTAAGTGTTTCTCGCGGGCAATCTGTGGCTTTGGTGGGCCACTCGGGCTGCGGCAAGTCTACCGTACTGCAGCTTATATCGCGATATTATGACGTGGACGGAGGCAGTGTGAGCACCCAATACTTTATTTGAATTTGGATACTACTGGTTCTGACATTTGAATCAGAATGAAGCATATGAGGAATTATTAAGATAGTTACAAAATGTCTTGAATTATCTGGCTATGGCAGGCTGGCAATAAAGGTTTTTCACAATAAAATATCCACTAATTGGCACAACTGAGTCGTAGTTGGCAGCTCATACTTCTTATGCCACAACAATTATAGCGGACTCTTTTTGACGTGATCTCAAAATGTAAAACGGATGCTAGTTGCTCCCGTAAACAAATTAATTATTACGACGACAACGTTATCCATGCTAGTTACGCCACTTGGTTGATATTTAATTAAGAAAACTCTCATTTATATCACCAAGTTAACTTCTCTATTGATTATGTAGATACAAAGATATGACACATAATATGACAATATTAGGTAAATGTATGCAGGTTTTAGTAGACGGGCTGGACGTCCGCAAGCTGTCTGTCTGCTGGCTCCGCAGTCAGATCGGGCTGGTGGGCCAGGAGCCGGTGCTGTTCAACGCGACGGTCGGCGAGAACATCCGCTACGGGCGGGACGCCGCCACCGACGCTGACGTGCGCGCCTCCGCCGACCAGTCTTACGCGCACAGCTTCATCATCAAGTTGCCGAAGGTCTGTTTTTTTGACCTAGCGGAGTGTATTTTGATGGGAAACGCTCGTAGGGATTACATAATCTAAAACCTTACAGGGTTGTATTTCTGGGCAATTTACTATACTAGCCTGGATGAGTCGTCTGGAAATATTTCATACAAAGTTTGTTGTGTTGCCCCCCGGGACCAAAATAAAAATATTGTGTTGTCCCTGGACCAAAAGTTGCGTACGCCCATGTCTAGATGCAATCCATGCAGGTAAATCATTTCTTAGTGCTCACTTCGTTACAAACGCTAAGTTTGATTATATTATTACAAGTTAACAGGAAGTCTGATATATCTTTTATTTATTTAACTAGGTTGAAGTTGTCTTACATAAGTTCCACGAACTTCTAACTTTCTGGAGGTGACAGCTGTTACTGTGTTGGTAGGCGTATTTGAAATCAAAAGGGCTACTCAAAATGTATACCTAATCCTTGTTTATATCTGTATATAAATAAAACATGGATATGAAGCTTGCAAAAATGTTATAGGCATGCTTTTTCAAGTATTAAGTAAAATGAAAGTGTCTGCTTATTCTGTAAGAAATGGTTCAATAAAAATATTTTTTTCTTACTACTAGCATGGTATTTTTTAGGGCTACGATACCTTGGTAGGCGAACGAGGTGCATCCCTCTCGGGGGGACAGAAGCAGCGCATCGCCATAGCGCGCGCCCTCATACGGAACCCCAAGGTGCTGCTCCTTGATGAAGCCACTAGTGCCCTCGACTCCTCCTCAGAGGCTAAAGTTCAGAAGGCCCTTGATAAGGTACAATGTCATAAGTTTTAGGATACACTGATTAAATATTTTCTCTTCATTGTATAATATGGTTAAGTATGATAACGTAGACGTATTTTCTCTTTCCTATAACTTCAAGTGAGCCGTGAAGAAGCACCTTAATGGTAAATGAGTGAAGTGGAGATAGCCAGAACAATGTATATATTATACGCGGTACTAACTTTATTCATATTAGGGCTCTTTTTATTACTACCACTTACACTAGAGCCGGGGTTTCAATGAAAAATTTATAATTTTATGTGCCATAATATGAAATTGAATAATCTAAACGTGCTACTGTGTTGCTATAATAGGCTTACGAGGTGAAGTTCAGAGTCGAATTTAAAGCGATGTTGACAAGCCTAGACCTTTCTTAAATATCCTGAACTTCATACCTATATTCTGATACTGTATCCATACTGATTAAAATCGATTATTTAGGCAGCAGAAGGCCGTACAACAATAATAGTGGCACACCGTCTTTCAACCATCCGCAACGCGCACGTCATATACGTTATGAAGGAGGGTCTGGTGGTAGAACAAGGCAGCCACGAGGAACTGATGGCGAAAAAGGGCTATTACTGCGAGATGGTGGCTTTACAAGAGCGCCACGAGCTCGGAGCTTCTGAAGGTGCGCTATTCACTTACTCATGCTGCTTGGTTAAGGTCTTTCATTTGGTAATGTTGATAAAGGCCCGGTGTCAAATGGATTTCTTTTTTCGGAAATGCAAATCTATTACGGCCCCTGGTTGAGAAGTCCTGGTCTAAACTTTAACGCACGGCATAGTATAAATTTTAAAATAAAACTAAAAATAAGGAGGCGAATGCGAATGCAATTTTTTTAATGATTGATTGTTTTGCTGCTTGTCATCATGTACCTAGGCTCTAAGTTGCGACTATTAGAACTGAACGAGGTATCTCAATGGCAGTTAAGAAATAAAACCACTAATAAGTAAATTTAATTTTCCTTTCTACGTTTAATACGCAAAACGAAATTAAAAGATTTGAGCGATGGATGTGCCTAATAACTTTGCGTTGAATTCCACGATCAAAGCGTGATAGTTACTCCGTACGATTTTTATTGATATAGGTACTTGGTCTTTGTCACGATAGAGGTAGGAGAATTCCTTATGTTAACTTATCCAAATTGTACTTACGAGTATAATAAACTTTTTATTACACTTTCTTCCTATAGTAGATACCCCGCCGATTAGAGAAGAGTCAAAGACGTCAGAAAATAGTGTGGAGGCTGTTTTAACACCCGATGTAAGTATATGAATAGCATTGTGGTTTAATTCTAATCGAGTGGATATTTATTTGGATAATATTCACAAGTCCCCAAACCTTTACTTATCTTTATTATTAGTCTTTTACGCACAATTTCAATATTTTGTCGACACATTCTGGTCAAAGGTAAATTATGGTCAACCAGTTACATAAATGTTTATGATAGCTTCAGTCAATAATTATAAACTATTAAATGATAAAACAGGAATCCGTATCGTTTCGAAATAACTGCAAACGAATTATGTGCACAAGTTTGATGCTCTCCCTGATGCTAACGATGGCGTGGTCTTAGATAGACGTTGAAAGGATAGATGTGAAGTGAAAGAGGAGTGTGTTGTATAGGTATTGGAAGAAGACAAGAAAGGCGAACAGAGCAAGTTGTCGTTTTGGCGGGTGGTGCGGCTGAACGCGCCGGAGTGGAAGTCCATCACGCTCGGCAGCGTGTGCTCGGTCATCATCGGCTTCTCCATGCCATTGTTCATCGTCGTGTTTGGGGACCTCTTTGGGGTAAGGTCGATGCTTAATACTAATAGGAAATAGAAAAGGATCAACTTACTACATACTTAAGGGGTAATTTTTCAAGGGCCAGATAAAAATTAACCGACAGATACCTAAATTTAGACGGATTATAAAGAACATCATCTACCTATCGGATATTTTTCTTTAGAAGACAATTTTATTTCAAAGTCAATCATTTTATACTTTACTGTGCTGTTATTGGAAAAGCAACCTTTACAGAATAATACATAAATTGAACTGAAGCAAGCCTAGCTTTTTTTACGCATAAAATGTTTATTTGCATCACAGATATCTTTCAAATTAAATAATAACTAAATAGTTACATATATTTTCAGTCCATGGCAGACCCAGATCCTGCCCAACTGATGAACAAAGTGAAGAGAGTTTCTATAATTTGCATTGTCATAGGGATTGTTATGGGAATTTCAAACTTGATTGAGGTAAGATTTTAATTTTAATATGCCTTACTCTCGTTACTTTACTAACAATAATAACTTTTATAAATTCAAAAGTAACTCAATCTCTTTCCTGATCGTCGTGAAATTTGGTATGTCAAAAGTTTGAATCCATAGAAAAGTCATGAGCTATTTTTGTTCTACAAACATTGTCCCCGATAAGCACGAATGTAAGCGATAATGTCTTTGATACCGAATTACACTCTGGCACGGAGTCGCGGACAAAAGCTAGTTGGTAGATAAGTCAAATAAGTTCTAGCAAACAATGTTTCTTATAATAGCTCTCGCTAATAAGTGTTTAAGCCTTCACTAAGACCTTTGAAGAGCGCGCGATCACGTTCAACCAAAGCGAACGTGGGTGGCACTGAGAGAAGTCCGGGGTCTTTGTGAAAATGTGAAATTAGAATAAAATAGAGTAGAATAAATTAATGTCATTTCCTCTGGAAAATTTAGCAATTGTGTTTTTGCAAGCATTTTCTAAACATCTAATACAGATAAATATAGGTAATTTAGAGGAGTTGCTAAAAAGATAGGCACAATACCTTTTTTTTTTAAATACCTGTTCAAATGAACAGGGTGGATTTTTAAAACACACATATTTTCTATTCACATATTTAAAATAGGTACGCTTCAAATAAACGTCAAGCGTAACGTCGCTGTCAGGCTTAATTTTTATTGTGAAGTTCAAATCAAGTGTGCTGACACATTGTGTTCATACACCTATTCATTGGTATTTAAGGCCCATGGAAAGTTTATTGGCTTAACCAATTAATTTTCCATTTTTCTCGCTCGATATTATTCGATTTCAATGCTATACCGTAAGAGGGTTCCCAGAGGGCCACCAGGACCTTTTGTTAGTCCTGCCATTATTAAATATAGTCGATGGCATTCGGATTGGCCGGCGCCCACCTGACGGAGCGGCTGCGCGGGCGCATGCTGGCTCACCTGCTAAGGCAACACGTGGCGTATTTCGACGAGCGAGCGCACTCCACCGGCGCGCTATGCGCAAGGCTTGCCGGCGAAGCTGCGCAAGTGCAAGGGGTCAGTGATTTTGTTTACCCAGAGAAATGTATAAACGCAATACACAAAACGCAGGCTCGGATCCAATCTTCAAAAAAAATTGTTGTTACTCAAGCATTTTATCAACGCTATCCGAAAATGAGACTACCTTGTCTTGGAGGAGTGAGATGGCTATGGGGACCAGAGGTTCTCTTTAGCAAAGAGGAAATATGCGAAGGGCGCATATGTGAATTTGGGAGCCAAGGGCTAAGACTGATGGAGGTCTTAAACTGTTTTGACTTTACTAGGTGCAAGGAATAACAAGCTACCTAGAATCCTACGCTCTGTTAAATAGTCTTTATTGGGATTCGATAGGGTTTTACATCCATTTAGGCTTCTTTAACGGGTCTATCACCGTTTAATAGATCCTTTCCGTCCGGTTTCCGAGGGCTTTTTGCCGTGGATCTTATAGTTGGACCCTGGACCGTGTAACTAATATTGGCTACAGGCTACCGGACAGCGCATAGGCATCTGCCTGCAAGGCGTGGGCTCCATCGGGCTGGCGGTGGTGCTGGCCATGCTGTTCGAGTGGCGCGTGGGGCTGGTCGCGCTCTCCTTCTTGCCGGTCGTCATTGTCGTCATCTACTACCAGGGCAAGGCCACCGGCGAGGAGTCGCGGGGGAACGCAAAGACTCTTGAGGATAGCACTATGGTATCGTTCTCGCATATTTGTACAAGTTACAGAATCATTGTACAACAAAGAGATTGTCTGGCTTACAATGCATGAAACATGTATGCAAGACGTCTTAGTCTATAACACAGTTAAGCTGCCAATCTATGTACTTTCATTATAGCCTGGAGATTTGGTTATTGGTGGACATAATGATGAAAACTTCATCATAATTTGCCAATAGAATAAAAGCCCCAACATATTTTTCTTAAAATAAAAATTGTACACACTAACCCTATGGCCATTCAGTCAGCGGATTAGACAGATCTGATTTTATAATCAAATAAAATTTGTTATATGTACTAAAGTTTTTTTTTTTTTTAGTGTCCCTCCCTCGCCGATTCCTACAATGTCTAAAGTGTTCATCATTAAGTAAACAATACATATTAATTACTGGATTAATATTGTAACTTATAAAAACCGAAATTGAAATCAAAGTATTAGCAAGTCAACAGTACCTAATCAATATCCCATCGTAATTTGTTGGCTTAATTTGGAAATAACAACGGAAAAAGAAATGTGTGCGACAAGTTTAAGTTTTCCAGCAACGAAGATAAATAGCTGCTTTCATACACTTACAAGTAAAAAAATTTGTTTGATTGTTTCAGATAGCAATCGAGGCGGTGTCCAACGTCCGCACGGTGGCGTCTCTAGGGCGCGAGGCGAGCGTGCTGTCCGAGTACGTGGCGCGGCTGCGGCCGGCTGTGGCGCCGGCACGCCGCTCTGCTCACTGTCGCGGCCTGGTGGCGGGCCTGTCGCGCTCCGTCTTCAACTTCGTCAACGCCGCCGCGCTCACTTATGGCGGCCATCTTATTGTGTCCGATGGGGTCGCCTGCGAGCATATACTCATGTAAGTCTGTGCCGAATCAAGCCACCCCGGCTCTGTATCAATGACTTGCCAAAAGGCCCTGGGGTCGTGGAGTGTTTATAAGCTGGGATAAGGAGATGCTATCATCTACAACTCCTTTTTATTAATCTAATTCATCCTCCTCAGAGCGGATGCCCGCGACCTTTACCTACCACATATTCTACCCTTTACCTACTTATTTCTTTGACTTTGGCAGCACGACCCAGTCGCTGCAGATGGCGTCGGGGCAGGCGCAGAACGCGTTCGCATTCGCGCCGGACTTCCAGCGCGGCATCGCAGCCGGCTCGCGCATCATACAATTCCTCAATCTGGCGCCCAGGATCGTGGACCCTCACCCACCAGCTATCACGCCTTTTGTAAGCTGTACACTTATGCTTTTACCTAGTGCGTTGGCATATCTTTGTTCCTGCATATACTGTGAGCGGAAAGCGGGCGCCATAATATTTAGCATAGAAGACATTGTAAGTTCAGTCACAAGCAATAATATGTATGCATTGTCACATTTTCAAAAATACCTAAACTTCGACCATTCTAGAAATACTTGAACAACAATTTCTCCTAAATCACCTAACCATCAAACTGTGTCAAACTGGGTAAACATTTGTTTCAAATTAATTTCAATATTATTGCTCGTGACTTCTGCTTCGTCCTCTCTTCACTTCTGCTTCGAGTATGAATATTCTTAGATAGGTACATTGTAAACTTTCCATGTAGCAGGTTCTGTTAGTGGGAACATGTATAGAGGCTGCAATATTAGTTTGTTTTTAATTGGGAATGTTAGTATTTTTATATGGTTATGATAAAATGTTCTGGTCCAAGATGTAATATTTAATTAAAACCAACTTATTATTTTGACTAGATTCTCAAGCGATTTCAAAATCGCTTTTACATTTTTAGATTCTTGCACCGCTTGCGTCAACTTAACTATTGTGTACAACATAACTTACACACATAAATGTGTGTAAGTATGTGTGTAAGTATGTATGTGTGTAAGTTGTTGTTCTTCCCCATCATCTCTCATTCCTTAGCGTAGAAAAGAAATTTTGACATACTCGTAGGTGCATGTGCAATCACGTATTTTAGATCTTTTTCTATTACCTATCGTTGGATACTAACAATAATTCCTTAATTTTTACAGAGGTCATCAGGAGAAGCAAGTTTCAAAGGTGTAGAGTTTAAATACCCGACCAGACCCAATGTGAGAGTGTTACGAGGCCTAGATTTATTCGTTAGTACAATTTACCTATATTATAATGAGCCGCTTATGGGTCTCCTTCACAAGTAGCTTTTCATAGACAGCCTCTGTAAGAAGTTTTTGTCCACGAATTATGGGAAATGTGCAAGTTTGCTAGTTGTAGTTATATTAAGTACTAGACCGATGGAATTCGCCATTTTAAATGAATTTCACTACGCAAGTCAAGGTTTCAGAACTTCTCTACAGTACAAATCTATAAAAGCGAATGTACTCGCCGTATATTTTCTTGTAGCACTGGAAATATTACTCAATAATTTATTAAAAATTTGAGGTATGGAGCGCTGGTAGCTCCGAGGCAAGGTTACGTAAGTCGTACTAAGTTAGAGTTTTAGCTCAAACACACGTAGGTATATGATTGGGTTTTCAAAATTGATTTTCAAAAATGCAATGTACAGATTTGTACGATGAGATCCATGATAAGGGGAATTACACTCAGGACAAACTATTTAGGTAACTATGATTATGTAACTACGGTATAATTTGTCTGGTTTACTTTTTCTCTACCAAATATCATGTTCCAAATTGTTAAGCATGAATTTGAGACATAACTTAACTGTAAAATTCTACGTTTATTATGGAAACCCTTATGGTTTATTCTCTTAGCCTATTTGCGGACTGAAAATTTAAAATAATACTAAAATAACAATTAGGTACATTACCGATATGACTGACCTCCTTCACTAGGAGGAAGAAAGAACAGAAGTCTATGCTTACATACTAATATTATAAAGAGGAAACATTTGTATTGTTGTTCATTTGTAACGAATAAACTCTAAAACTACTAATGGGTTCTGGATGAAATTAGGCATAGACATAGATTATAGACTACCACACGAGCAAAGCCGCGGGCAGAAGCTAGTTTATAACATAGTAAGTGGTCATGTTAGGTGGAGCGCGGCAAGACCGTCGCCCTAGTGGGGCGCAGCGGTTGCGGTAAGAGCACGGTGGTGCAACTGATCCAGCGCTTCTACGACCCTGACGCGGGCGCAGTCGTGAGTAATAAATAAATAAATAAATTCTCCAGACTGACACACCAATTCCCTAGTCCCAAACTAAGCTTGTGCTTGTGCTATGGATACTAGGTGAACGAATAGACATACTTAAATATGTTTATAAACATCCATGACTCGAGTACAAATGTCCATGTTCATCACACGAAACATTTGCCCCTAGCAGGATTCGAACCCGCGACCCTCGGTTTTGTGGTCAAGGTCTCTGACCACTCGACCAACGGGCCAGTCAGTACACTTAAAAGCATAACGCAGTGTGCCTTACTTATGCACTGTTACTAGGGCGGTGTCAGCGGACCCCACAGGTCTAACCCTGGATGATTGGGGCAGGAAATACAAAAACAGTGCCATGTTTTGAGTTAAGCGTAGACGCTCATATAAATTCACGTAGACTGGCCCGTGTTGGCTGCAAACACTATAGTTACAATAGCGCTGGAATGTTTATAATATTGGTAAAGAATACTCACCGAGGTCCGCTTCAACCATGATCATGGTGAAGGATTTAGTGAGTCTGTTAATTACATCGTTTTCATTAGTATAGATTATTATTCCATTCTAGCCGTTATCATCTTAAATTGCTATGCCCTTACAGGGCGTCACATGTACACCTAGTATGTACTCACTGACCATCTTTTGTACTTTATGCAATGTGACATGCAATAAACATTTGATTTGAATCTACAGATCCACATCTGCAGATTCGCTAATTTTTGAAGGCCGATGGCACATCTGCGGATGTGAAAGTTTCTGTATCCGCCACATCAGATACTGCGTTTAATTTGCTAGGCATTAGATGGCTACACGTTGCCCCAGCTGCGCCTTGACGAGGTGCGCGCGAGCCTCGGCATCGTGTCGCAGGAGCCCGTGCTGTTCGACCGGACCATCGGCGAGAATATCGCGTACGGCGACAACTCGCGCGCGCCCAGCCAGCAAGAGATCGTCGCCGCGGCCGAACAGGCGAATATACACAAGTTTATCGTGTCGTTACCTCAGGTGGGAAACATAGGAATATGGCGAGGGTAAATAAGAATAGTCATCGTTGACGTCATCGCAGCCAGTCAGCAGGAGACCGTGTCGTAGCGCCACCCTGTAGGCCAACATGTACAAGTTCATCGTGTCATTACCACACGTGTGAGAAGTTTTAACATAATTAGGGTTAGTGGGGATAGTCATGGTTGATAATATCGTGTATGGCGACAACTCGCGCGGTCAGCAGTCAGCAGGAGGTCATTGCCGCCGCCGAGCAGGCTACCCAAGTTTATCGTATCCTTACCTCAGGTGAGATAAAAGAGGATAGTCATCGTAGATGTCATTGCGTGAAAGTGATTAGCAGATCATCACAGCTACCGTAGTGTTAGCTCTCATTTTGAGATACCCACGTGAATGCTATTGCAATCCGTTCACTGTAGGATGGGTCCCTTATTTGAGGTTAAATTGATTTGGAAACCAAGTCGACATATCGAATTTATAAATTTCGTTGGATAATTAGATGGGGTTGAAATGTATTAAAATTTTGTTTACGTAACCTCAGTGCATTTCACCTTTATTCTCAGGGTTACAACACTAACATAGGTTCGAAAGGAACGCAATTGTCCGGTGGTCAGAAGCAGAGGGTGGCAATCGCCAGGGCGCTCATACGACACCCCAAAATACTTTTACTGGACGAAGCAACAAGCGCACTCGATACAGAGAGTGAAAAGGTATCTACTATGTCAATTTGTCTATTCCCACGTTCTTTTTATTCTAGTTTAAGTGACAAATATTTGTAATTGCTATTATACATATTTCCTTTTTTTAAATTTGTATAGCATAGTAGCTTAAGAA